>JAVGVS010000179.1:676155-853353 GCA_032718565.1 Distichodus sexfasciatus
GTCTATAGGGATGTGTCGTATGGACATACAGGCTCCAGCTCTTTCAGGAAATCACTGCCTTCCTGCAGTCCGAGCCAACTCTGTGCAGTGAGATCACTATCAAATATGAGAAAATACATAAGCATAACAGAGAGTTCAGCAAAAATGGTCAACCCTAGGCCTGTGCGATATGACCAAAATCTTATATCCCGATACAAGTCGTTTCAAATCCCAATAACTATATATATATATATATATATATACACATATATATATATATATATATATATATATATATATATATATATATATATATATATATACATATATATATTATATATAGTTATTGGGATTTGAAATGACTTGTATCGGGATATAAGATTTTGGTCATATCGCATATAGTAATAGTAGTGTCTTCTGTAATTTCACTGGAACTTTTGCAAGCACTCATATGGAATGCCAAAAGTGCCACAAATCGCCAATATTTCTCTTTCTGCAATTGACAGTAAAACACCCATTTTAGATGCTGTTTAAATTTTATTTTTGGTGGCGTACTAACTCTTTTTAAAAGACTTTTTTTTTTCTTACAGCTTTTTAAAGGCTTTTCACGGCACTCCTTTATGGTGCCTTTACGGCGTATTGAGGCAACTCCGTAGATTTGAGCGCGTTTGTTTCGAGTGTTTTGAGTCTGTGAAATCTGAGTTGAGCACGCACAGACACGAGATTTTGCATGCGAAAGTTCCACTGCATGCTCAGAATTAAGGCAGAAATATAACGCCATAGTATTCTCTGTGCCTACATTCACGTGGTGCCCTGGTGACTACTGCAAACCCTCATCCAAACCATGATAAAATATTGCTGCAAACAGTGGCAACACCACGAAATAAACGATTTAATTAACGTTTTAATTTTGTCTTCTGATATACCTGGTCAAATCACACAGCCCTGAGCAAAACACTACTAGCGCACAGAATAAAGGAACCTGGTCAAAAAGAGGGACGACGAGCGCACCGAAACGCAGCACACGCTCGCTTCTCACAGCCTTGTGCTCAATTCGTGAGAGTCTCGTTTCTGGGTTTCTGAAATACGTGTGGTATGTTTTGCTCGGTTTAACCACATATCTCACTCCATACGACTCGCTCTGGCTGCATTGAGAGCCCTGGACCAAATCCAGCACCGGACGAGAACAACGACTCGTCCAGCGTCCTTTCCGTTTAATCAATTCTGCAGTCTGCCTACCTGCAGGGGGCCCTGGTTCTCGCAACCCTCGCCTCACCTCGGCTCACGGCGTAGCCGGTGGTAATGGAGTTTAGCCAAAATCCCATAAGGGATACAAGAGCCGCTAGCCTGCCGCATGAGCGCCGTCTGTCCACGGTGGCCTCGGGAGGGGGGTCAACCGGTCATCTGGCGTCTGTGGCGACAGACGTTAGCGCACTATGGGAGCCGTCGAGGGAGAGCCTATTAAACGCTTTTGCATGCACAGGGTTTTTGCAGGCGTGTCTGCTGTTAACCGGTTTGTGTTAACACTAAACATTTGGAGCATTTTACAGCATGAGATACGGTGTGAAAACTGAATAGACTGCATCAAAACCACCTTTACAATTACAACACACAGCAGACGCTTGTTATCCAGAGTGACTTCAAGCTCCTGATTGAGGGTCGACCGATTATCGGGGGCCGATATTAGGCATTTTGCCGATTATCGGTGTCTGTGTTTAACTTTGACCATCCCCGATATTAAGCAACTACAAGCTGCGCTCCACTGCCGTCTCTTCTCTCTGTGCCGTTTGCTATCGACGGCTTTATTAAATGTCCCGCCCACAACAGTTTCTAATTGGCAGTATATCACACAAGTAGTAGCCAATCAATGCTGAAGGCTTGTTGTCACTCACACCACACTCACACACGAGCGCAGCGTGAAGCTCCGAGAAGGAGAAGAGGAGAGAGGAGAGTTTCAGCTGGGCCTGGTGTTCCTAAAATTCTAAATTTTCACAGATTTTCTTCTTTTTTTTGCATTTTGCTTCCAAATATCTGCCGTCGTCTCCGTTTACTAGCAATAATCGGTATCGATATCGTCCGTGGAAGACGAATATCGGTCAACCTCTACTCCTGATTACAGGGACGGTCTCCCTGGAACAAATAGGGATTAATGTCTCACTCAGGGGTCTGATGGTGGTAGTGCTGGAGGTAGAACACAGCTATGTTTGAACTTCTGACCACTTGGTCTGTAGACAAGTATTACTAGGCAACCACCACCGCCACCATTTTAATGGCTGGAGCTCTGTTTTAATAAGACCATCTGTGTGTGCTGTTGTGTTTATGTATGAATGAAAGCCCTCAGAAAAATCAATATAATCAATAGTGCACCATAGTAAGGAAGAAACATCCATTAGGCTTATGGTCAATCCATTCACTGACCGTTCAGAGAGTCGTTTTTCAGGGGGGCTTCGTGTTATGACGGATCATAACTTTGCTTGATGAAAGTCAGAACAGCTAATTAAAAACTTGGTAGCGGTAGTTTTATGTCCAGATGGTAAACACACGTTTTTGTATTTAATTTGTCCTTAAACACCTTCAGGCAGGTTTTAGTGCCAAAAAAATCAGCTTGTGTTCTACTTTGATCCATTAATCAGCATGAAATAGCAAATGATCATCATAAACAAGATAAAAATCTCTGATCTGTACTGATCTTTTGGGGCCGCACTAGAACATTCTGTATCAAAATATAACTCCACTCCCACTATCCTATCCCCCGTGTGACAAAGCTTTCGAAGCCCAACTTCAGAGAGGTCTTATCGATATGGCATCATCCCTGAGGCAGAAGGTCAGGGTCAAGTCTCCCGTTCGGCTCCGAGGGTCCATCACATGCTTCGCTTGTTTCTGTTTTTGGCCTCTGTGGGAAACCTTGCAGTCCCGGTAGATTTGCAGGGCCGGAAAACCAACGCCAAAAAAGACCCCCGGCTCCTGTTTGCTACCTGTCTGCCCTAACCGTGAGCTATTTCAGGCAGAGTCCGTGGAAGCCCTCACAACGGTGATGAATAGAGTGAGAAAATATATTTTTAAAACAGTCAACAGGGTGCTAAACGGTTGGTGAATTTCAGTACAATCAGTTTTTTTTTTTAATAGGACGCCCTTTAGCCTGCAGTTAATTCATGATAAAAGTTGTTTTTTACTCAAAAATTAATTCATTCTTAGGGCTGTGTGATTTGCAGAATCAGTGTTTCTTTAAACATAATTTAGAATAAAAGAATATTAATTGAGCTGCTGAGCTAACTACTAATTAGACATGACACAATACCGCTTTTTTGTCCGATACCGATACTGATATTGTAAAGTTGGATATCTGCTAATACGATACAAATCCGATACAGTCTCTGAGTCTTTTTTAAACAGAAAATGATGCTGTAAAAAGTGTCTGAATACATGACTGAGATTATGCTGTTCTGCTTAAGGAAATACTTGACTAAAATGCTGTTTTCCAACTAAAACAATGTAATAATTACCCACTCCCATGTCCCATGGGTGTTGGTGGCCTAGTGGTAGGACGCTCCTCTTTGAACCAAGAGGTTGTGGGTTTGAATCCGACCTCTGACGTTACCAACACTGGGTCCCTGAGCAACACCCTTAACCCTAAGTTGCTCTCAGGAAAACTGTCCCCGAAATTAGGAAATGTAAGTCGCTCTGGATAAGAGCGACTGCTAAATGCTGTAAATGTAAATATGCTAAATTATTTATTATTAAAATTACATCTAAAAAATTATTCCTTTAAACACAGTTGTGTAAATTACTGACGGTCCCTAATCCTGAAGCGCTAAAACCATCAGGAACACGGAGATCTGGTGGTGTTAAGGTAATTAAACAGTATAATGGTGTGATGTGCTTTTGGGATTGTAGTGTGTTGCGTTGCTTGTTCTGCTCATTGTCATATCAATATGTGGAAAATAGCGTGAATGTTGAACAGCAAACCAGCTTTACCGCAGTAACACTTCCCAAGCAGAATGCATTTACAGATCGCCTCCGTAGATCGGCCCAATGCCAGCGATACCCGTTCCAGCTGTTTGAGACGTTATCGGACCGATATCTGATCCACATATCGGATCGGTGCCATCTCTACTACTAATGTGTTAACTGAAACAGTTAACATCCTTGCAAAGTGTCTAACTGTTCTCACTATTAAAATCATCAGATGCTAGTTAGTGAAAAAGGTACCTATAGTTTAGTAAACCAATCTGCTCCGTTCCAGATGTGTCACTGAGCTGGGGCTCATTTTAATCAGGCAGATACAAAGTCAAACCTAGAAACGCAGGACCCTTTCCTTAAGATCTGAATGTAATTAATCTGAATGACGAACTGCATTTTAAGTAGATCATAGCAGCTTAAGAGAGTCCTAAGAGAGTCCTTCGTTGTTGTGGTTACAACTGGAGAAGATTTTTCTCTCACTCTTTTTCAGATTTATAAGACTTGTGTAAAAATATTTCAAACCGGTAACGGTCAGTGTGGAGACCGTTGTATAAACAACTTCTTTCATATGACATTTGAATCCAGTGTGCTTAAAATCCATGTGATTCAACATCAGATTAGCTGATTCTAACAGAAACTCATGTTCCGATGATCTTCCTTCTTAATCCCTCCTTTTGTGTCACATCCATCTTATCTCAAAAGATGTTTAAACTCTGGTGGTTATGCAGAGATTGTCGGAGTTACGTAACTAATTGCTGTGAAATGATGAGGTTACACATTCTGCAGATTAAACTTTCTCTCAGTGCTGGACTTCCTCCCAACTTTTCTGTCCGAACGAGAGTTGGAGCTCCAACACAGCAGGGCCGGGGGATGTGGCGCAAAATTCACGTCACAATATTTTTAGATAAAGTGTTGATACAGAATACGCACTGATATTTTTCTATTTTTCAGATTTACTCTGAAAGGACGTTACACGTTTATATTGTTCTTTTATTATTTGGATTTTTGTGCAGCAGTTTCGTACACGACATACAAGTGGCATACAATCCTGGACCATTAACGGTTCCGCTGAGCTACTCATGAGCAAGGTACCGTCCCCGAGCACCGCTCCCCAGGTGCTGCCCATGTCAGTTGCCCACTTCACGGATGGGTCAAAGCGGGAGACATACTTGGGTGCTTGGAAAACATGCTTGTTTCACTAAAATTGACTTTGAAACACCAAAAACACAGGGAAAAAAATGTACTGTAACACAGAGAGTGAGGCATCGCACAAGACGGGAGATGTGCCGCCGACGTTTCATACCGCATGTGCTGCTACGTTTGCTGGCTGCGCAAAATATTTTTACAATTTTGTCATATTGCTATCGTCAACGTAAGATTGAAAAAATGCTAGTCGAAACTCGCGGACCGTCTGCGTATCATAATAGTCTTACTTTCTAATGACACCGTAAATATTGTTTATTATATGCCTTACACACACACCACAGACATCCTGCTCTAGCCTAAAACTCAAAACAGATTTAAGGTCGTCTCACACACACACTCTTCACACATGAAGTCTCATATGTGCACAGACAGCTTGGCCTTTTACTTAGACCCAAAGGAGTCTAAAGCTCCCTCTCTGACCCTTCCTGTCTGAATAACAACGCTTTCTGGACCCTGCGTGTGTGAGTGTGTGTTGGTGTGAGATTAAAACACTATCTATACATATATGTGTATGTTTTATAGATATTATATTAATTTGCACACAAACAAGTTGCGTTTCCCTTCTGGACAGAGTGATGATATTGTGTGTGTATGTGGATGTGTGTGTGTATGTGTATGTGTGTGTGTGTGTGGATGTGTGTGTTTATTTGTGTGTTGAGGGGGGGAAAGCAGGACACATGGGTTTCCGGTAGCAGCTGTCTTAGCTCATCACCAGGTGTGTGTGTGTGTGTGTGTGTGTATGTGTGTGTTGTTGTAATGTGGGCATGTGCATGACGGAGCAGCTAATCCTAATCTCCGGGACACATTTGCGTCATCTGTGAGCTGCAGAACAGCAGAACAACGGGACCCAGTTTTCATTTAGAGGTAGAGAGGAGGAGGAAGAGGTAGAAAGGGAGAAGGGATAGGGATAGGAGGAGAGAAAAAGCAGGGAGAGAAAGAGAGCGATGGGAAGGATGGATGTGTCATTATGGTTTGTCTTGTGTACTGTTTATTGTATAAATCTCTATTTCTATATCATTTCTATAGTTAAGTTTTAGGAGAAAATGTTTATGTTTCACAGTGGATGTGAAACATAAAGATGCGGTTCATCGTGTTGGAGACATGGGTACAGCAAACTGTGTGTGTGTGTGTGTGGTTTGATGTGGGTGGAGGTAGTGTGATCTGACCAATCTAAATGTGTCTATCTCTAGGGATATTGGTGTGGGATTCTTTGAAGGGGGTCTGCAGGACAAAAGAGAGGACACACACACACACACAGACTCATATACCACATGCTCCATGTTTCTGGGTCTCTTCTCCAGCCCTAAGCTGTAAGAGTGTGTGTGTGTGTGGTTGGAGGTTGTGAACTGTGTCCCAGTGAGGGTTGGAGGTCAGCTTACACACACACACACACACACACACACACATTCTGCTCAGAGGCCACACATATCACTTTAAGCATGACGGCCCAGAAGAAGCCCCTGAGAGCCACATTTACCCTGCCATATTTCACTCATACACAGATGAAGTAGGACCCCAGTCATCCGCTGAGAAACTAGACGGAATACAATATTTTCGAGTTGCTTTGTGGAACTCCAGGGCGAAACACGAACACAAAGATGTCTTACGGCGCGTTTCCGTCTCATTATGTGACCTTTTACAGTGTAAAATAGGAGTTAAGTCACCAGGTTAAAAAAGGCCACCGGCCACGCTGACGCTGCCTCTGTTCTGGCACAGGAACAAAAGCTGGCGTTAGAATTACGGCTGTGATTGTTCGTGATGCGCGCGTTTCGGGGGACAGTGCCAAAAACAAATGTCCTCTCGCTGTCGTCCGTGGGCACTCTGCCCAAAAAGAGAGAGGATTGATCGGTCGCTTGGCCTGGGAGCGCTACTTATGTGTTAATATGGAAAGAGGGGTGTGTATGTGTGAGAGAGAGAGGGCAAGCAGTTCCACACTCTTGTGCCATTACAACTCTGTAATGTGATTGTAGTGATTGAGGCTTGGACAGCAGTGTGTGTGTGTGTGTGTTTTGCAGTTGGGTGTTTGCATGCTGTTAACTTAGGCTACTGTTTTGTACAAATGATCCAAGACTAAAACTGGTGTCAAAGATAGATGTACGTCTAGATTAGAGGTGGAGTGATATTGATTTTTCAGGGTCGATATCGATACTGATTATTGCTAGTTAACGGGATCGATAATCAATATTTGGAACCGATATAGAAAAGAAAATCTGTCAGCAGCAAGTCGAGATCAAATGACACAGAGAGAAGCACACCTTGTAACGATTTAATATCGGTGATGGTCAAAATTAAACCCAGATACCAATAATCGGCGAAATGGTTGATAATCGGTTTACCCTTAGTTTGCACGCTGCTAACAAATGATTCAGGACTAGGGCTGGGCGATACGGCATAAAAATAACATTGCGATATTTTTAAGCTATATCACAATACACGATATATATCTCGATACCTTGAAATTTCCTCTAAATCACTGTATAAATGATAAATTCAGCCCAATATTGCATAAAATGACACCAATATAATAAATTTAGCCAAAGTTTAACAAAGTAAATGCTTTTATTTTAAACCAAAGTATAATATAGCAAACTTTATACTTTATATTGGGGACAGACAAGTGGGCAAGGGGAGCCATTGATTGCGTGTTTATTAAACGTGTAAGACCAAACTATTAAATTATAATTATAAGATCGATAAACTATAACTATAACGCCGTCATCTTTGGTTTTTCTGTAGAAACTGTCTGTAGCATGCAGTCAGTCACAAAACTTGGAGCCATTGGCCAATAGGATTCACATGCAGAAACTGCCAAAAACTCCGTCCCTTTCAAACCGCGCGCATAAATCTCACTCGAGCAAAAAAGTGGCTCATCGGTAATCTACTTTGCACGCGAGGACATTTAACACATCAAGAGTAAAAAAGACATTTGAGAGAGGAAAAATACAGTTTGCGCGCAATATTATCACAACTGCGCACTCGTTTCTTAATTTTTTTCTTTCACATTTGCGCTTGCGACTTTGAAATTTACGCTTGCGGAATTTTTGTGGCAAGCCATTTTGCGCGCTGTAGTTTTGGCATTGATGTGACGCCATAGGCGGGGGAGCGAACAGAGGAGCGAAACACGAAAGCGGTACAAAACGCGCATGCGCTAGGAGTTTTCTGGATGGGCGGGGGAGCGAGCTGTCTGCTTTGACGGGGCAGAAAAGCAAAACTCGAAAGCGAAGTACATGCTGTCTGTTTAACAATAACGTTAGGATTTATACTCGATGGTCACGATATAGTCATTTACTACATCGCACATGGAACAAGCCGTGATACATCGAGTATATTCGATATGTCGCCCACCCCATTCAAGACTGTGATCCAAAACTGATGTCAAAGATAACTGAGTCCGGTGAGCAGTGCTTGGGAATAGTACCTTGCTCACGAGTACCTCAGTGGTACCTTTACCGGTCTGGGATTCAAACTGGTGACCTTCCCATCACGGGGCGAACTCCCAAACTGTTACACTCCCAACTGCATCAACGTACATGCTTTAGATCAGCGTTTCCCATTCCCAGTCCTCGGGGACCACCGCTCTGCACAGATTCGGTGTTTCCTGCACTGCTGCACGCAGATCCTACGTTGCTAGTTAGCTAAATCGGCATGTGCTGTGGGTCGGGAAACTCGAATCTGTGCAGAGCGGTGGTCCGCGAGGACTGGGATTGAGAAACGCTGCTTTAGGTGTTTGTAATGTTTACCTGGTAGTGCCAAAGCCGTGCTTCATAATTAAGCTTCCACTCATGAAACAACTTAAAGCACGATTCAGCAAATGCCATAGATCACCGAAAACTTTTTGTGATTCAGGAAAGGGTTTAAACTTTCTTTAGAAGTCAACCCCTGAAGTTCTCGGACGTGCTCCGTATTTAACAAGACTTTGTGGACAGAGCGTGTAACAGGAGCTTTAGGGCACATTCTGCGGCTGCCCGGATGATCCTCGCGCCTGCAGGTGGCCGCATGCAAATCCTCCGTTTCCTCATGCAAATGAGCGGGTGGGTAAACAGCGATAACAGATGAGCGCTGCAGGCGGAGAGACGCAGCTCCACTCGCTCCCCCTTCCCTTTCTCTGGGTTCTCATAAAGCCCACTAGAGACCACAGCGTGGAGAGCAGGTAGAGTGTGAGAGACTAGAGAGAAGCGCGATTGCCATCTCCCACCGTCAGACCTTTATTTAGAATGTGGTGATGTTATTTATTCACAGCGTTTTCCTGCTGATCAGCTGGTGAAGGGGGGAAATCCTGGATAGAGTGTTGACCTCAGAGATCAGAGCTCATTTTTTCCCCTTTCTCTTTGTGTGTGTGTGTGTGTGTGTGTTGGCAGGTTTTTATGTGTTTGTCACAGCGTGATTATACCACAAAGGGAAAAAACGTGGTATTTGACCGATTTTTGGCATGATTAACGAGTGCTGCTCATGAAAAAACAAACAAATTTGGAAATCGAAAGGATGCAGGTTTGAAACGAATGAAAAGTGTTGAAGTCAGAAGTGTTGAAGGTGTAGTAGTACATTTAGTCTAATAATAGGAGATATGATTATGAATTTCAGCATCTTTATATTACCCAGTATATTTTTAAGTCATTTATCACAAATTCTTGGCAAGAAACTCAATTCTGGTTCTCAGGGAGAAGGTTAGAGGTCACTCCCGCGTGTAGTGTGTGGCGCCTGGGCCTGCTGGTCAGTCAGCGGTCAACAATCAGCACGATTTGGGGGGTTTGTTTGGGTCGGCGGGACGCCTAAGGCAAAGTCTCCTTCTCTAGACACGTCTGCACTGATGTCATCACCCATTGTGTGCTGCGTAGGTCCGGCAAGGTCAGACTGTGTGTGTGTGTGTTTGTGTGTGTGCATATGGTAGAGTTGAACAAAGGAGAAGGTTTTTGATCCAGAGAGACTCCAAATAAGTTATCCAGGAAGTTTGGATGCTGCTTTGGGTTTCTCTCTCTCTCTCTCTCTCTCTCTCTCTCTCACACAAACACTTAGCCCTTTTGTCTCCACTAGAGTCTGCCTCTAAAGAGCTACTCCTCTGTGCATCTAGCCGTAGCAGTGAGATGAATACAAACATGAGAGAGAGAGAGAGAGAGAGAGAGAGAGAGAGTGTGAGAGATTTGGAAAGTGTGTCAGACAAAAACTTGTAAATGTTTCAAAATGTGTGCGTCTGTCTGAGAAACAGAAATAGAATCTATGGGAGGTAGATGAGCGTGTTGGTTAAAGGGCCTCTCACAACTGTCAGAGCAGAGTGAAAGGAAATAAACGAGGGCTATTTCCTGCCCCTCCCTCCCTCCGCCCCTCCGTGACCTACTGATCTGTTTTCCAAAGGGGGGAGGTGAGGAGTGATGATAAAAATGAACACCACCAGAGAGGAACCTGCTGCGTTAAGGAGAGATCATGCTCTTTATACACTCCACCGTCACTTTATTTGGAACATTTACTAAAGAGCTGAACACCGTTTATAAAATCTACAGTTTCCAACTGTGAGGCGGTTGGTAGCATAACCGTTAGGGAATTGGCCCTGTGATCAGACGTTCGCCGGTTCAAGTCCCGAACTGGTAAAGGTGCCACCGAGGTACTCATGAGCAAGGTACCGTCGCCATGCACTGCTCACCGCTCTATAGCTGCCCACTGCTCCTTCACGGATGGGTCAAATTCAGAGGTCGTCGTCGTTGTGGTGCAAGAGCTGTTCACACTTACAAAAAGTTTTTATTTTTCATTGCAGCTGCACTCTCTTACGAAATCAACCACTTCTGCAATGTTTATTCCCAAATAGAGCTTAATAATCAAGCTATTGCTTTATTATTTTACCATTCATAATATTTTTTTCGATTTTTTTTTTTGTTTTTTTTTTTCCCCCCCACAACCATGCCGCTCTAATAGTGTTCCCGGGGTTTTTATACGCATCATTATCACTGTTAAGCCGAAAGCAATCAACACAGCCGTGAAAGTCTGTCCAAGGATATTTCTTTGCTCAAAAAGCGACAGTTAATAAAGAGCTGACAAACGATTTGCATTTGTGGCATTTATCAGATCATCGAGAGAACATTTAGGCCCTCACGCCACACTCTCACAGCCCCGAGGAGGAGAAGGGGAGAAGAGGAGAGTTTCAGTTGAGCTTGGTATTTGAAAATGTCTACATTTTGACAGAGATTTTCGCTTCTTTTTGCATATCAGTTCCAAATATCGCTTATCGGCCCCGTTAACTAGCAATTATCGGTATTGATATCGGCCTTGAAAAACCAATATCGGTCGACCTCTAATATATGCAGAACGGACCCTGTCTGGGAACTGTGTAACCAAGCAAAATCAAAACGAAACAATCGCTCAATAATCGTAATCGCAGTAAAATGTTGCGTTAACCGTGATATCGATTTGAGGTTTGCATCGTAACAAGCTGTTTTTGTAAGATGTATTTGTTATAAATATGTTAGGGCTTTAATGTTATAGTGATAGATTGCCACGATGCTGTCCAGCTCTTGTTGATGGTGTAGTGAATCACTTGATGGATTGGGGTTGAGTAGAGGTCAGAAGAGCCCTCGCTGGGCGTACGCTCGGTGTAGAGCACGGGAAGTCCTCTGTATATGTGGCCTTGAGGTGCAGCCTGTCATAATATCACCTCCCTCGTACTTCCATTAAAGCAGACTCACTGACCTCTAACCAAAGGTGGAGGTGCGAGCTTTTCCAGTCCGTTGAGAGGTGTGTGTGTGTGTGTGTGTTTCTGTTCATTGGAATTTCACTCCGCCGTGCCAGTTCTGACACAGTTGGCCGTGTTTGTTGGTGTCCCTCACACTCTCAGATCCTGTTTTGATCATTTAGGCTGGTGTTTGCGCAGTCCGATTGCATATGAGAATTTCCTGAACAGAAGTCTGGCAAGATTATGTCTCCCAAAAGAGTCAACCGATAAATCACAGTGTGGATTTTTATTAGGGACGCACCGATCCGATACGCGGCTCAGATATCGGCCCGATAACAACTCAGAAAGCTGGATCGGGTATCGGTGGCGTTGGGCCGGTGCATGGAGCCGATCTGTTCAATTTAATTGTACGTGTTTCTTTGTTTGCAGGTCAATATTTGTACATATTGATAAGACAATGAGCAGAACAAGCAACGCAACACCATATAACTCCAAAAGCAAATCACATCATTATACTGTTCAACTTCCTTAACATCAGCTCTCGCTCGCAGTCGCTGTGTTTCTGATGGTTTTAGCGCTGCAGGATTAGGGAGCATCACAAAATTACACAACTGTGTTAAAACAATCAATTTTGAGGTTATTTTAATGAATAATTTAACATAATTGCATAATTATTACATTGTTTTACTTAGGAAAACAGTATTTAAGTCAAGTATTTCCCTAGGCAGAACAGAATAAACTTAGTCTCCTCCTCACAGAGAAATACACATCAGATCGTTTCTCGGGATCGGCCGATACCCAAAGCCCAAGTTACGGGCATTGGTATTGGAACTGAAAAAGTTGTAGGGCCCTATGAAATCCGTTTAGTTTTTTCCCAAATTCCAGTTTTTCCATTTTTATTCTTCTGAATTCCGTGTTTTACGTCATAATCATGTTTATTCACCTAAAAAGTGTCTAATTAAGGCGACTGGTTTTGCCGTGCAGAGTCACATATATGCTGATGGTGTGTCAGTTTAAGCTGCTGTAATTAACAGTTAGCTGTACTTTTCCCCCCTTTGAGATCAGCCTGAGCAGTAAGGTGAAGAGCCATCACTGGCCTTGCGGTTGCTACAGCCGTGCTTCTGTATTAGTCAGCTCGGCACGGCAGGAGGAAGTGGGCCCGGAAATGCAGAAGGGACGAAGTGATGACACGCTGGCTTTTATCCCCCACCCTTTCCACACAAACACACACACGCAGGCAGCAAGACAGATGTCTCTCACGTCCACATGTTGAGTTTCTGTGGTCGGAGCTTCGTCATTGGGGGGGGGATGGATTTCGTTAGGCTGCAGATGCGATGATGGATCACTCATCATATTAAAGCCGCTGCTTCAGTAATCACTCAGTTCCTGAGAAACACAACCACAAAGTGACACATACAACGGTTTTCATTTGCCAGTATTTTATGTTATTTTCTTAAATTTGTTCTGGAAAGATTAAATGTTTAAATATAATTATATTATACAACTGTAGAGTTGAAGTAAATCCAAAAAGCTAATGTTTTGCACAAACATGCATGTAATAAAAGTACCGAAAGAGTGCAGTTCAGCAGTTGTTCAGCAGTTCTGTTCAGACCTCCTTGGTTTCACAATGTTGTGATCGCAACTATTAACGCAAATTCAGCCAGTCCCTGCAAATTCGTTACTACCGTGCAATTTCGACCAATTACCGCAAGTTTTCTGCAATTTCTGACCAGTCATTGTCATTTCCCGCAAAACGTTGAGTCATAGGTCAGCAAACTCACTTCCTTGTTACGTTTAAAAGACGCGGGAAACGTTTGTGATAAATACGCCTTCAAAAATCACTAAATGATTAATTAATAAAAATAATATTTTAATTCAATGTTAAAGAATCATTATAAAGTGGGGTGTTGGTGGCCTACTGGCAGGACACTCGCCTTTGGACCAAGAGGTTGTGGGTTCGAATCCGACCTCTGGCATTACCAACACTGGGTTCCTGAACAAGACCCTTAACCCTAAGTTGCTCTCAGGGGAACCGTCCCTGAAATTAGGAAATGTAAGTCGCTCTAGATAAGAGCATCTGCTAAATGCTGTAAATGTAAATGGGACAAAATCTAAATTTTTTCCCACAACTTTGACTTGCTCTCGGAACTTTACTGCAACAAAATGCCTAAAAACACCACAACTTTCATCGCAGTTTTTTTAGAAAAGCTGCCGCAAAATCAGCCATTTAGGCCAAAACAATAACAACAAAAAAAAAAAGGGCCCGCAAAACCCTGGAGAGACTGTCTGTTCTTACGAACAACTCTTAAATAAGAACGCATTGGTAAAACTGCCAAAGTGTTGTTGAAAACTGGGTGGGTTTTAAAAACAAATGTCTTCTTAAGAACGGTTGATGTAAGAGGCCCAGTGGTCCTTGATGGCTGTGTGTGATTCTTGTTTCAATGAAGCCTTTTAATCCTGTGCTCATTACTAGAACATTCTAGGAGATGGCCAACATGTCCTGTGGTGACCGTAAACTAGACTAAAATGAACAATTTGTGCACTGATGCATGCCCAAGGATACACACATACACACTCACACCCACTTAATCCTTTGACAGAGCGCAAGATTCATTCAACTTTGCACACATCCATCCATTAATATCATCCGCTCTAACTAGCCTACAATCCCTGTTCTCTTCTCCCCCCTCTTTACATGCCAACTTTAGCCCCCCACTATTCTCCAGAAAAGAGCATTGATCAGAAAACACAAGTTACACACACATCACACACTCTCCTAACTCTCGCTCAGTCCTCCCTCCAACAGCCTTTTCCATTCGAGCAGAATGAATGTGTTCATCCCACTAAAGCCCCGAGCACTCCGGCTGATTTGGGATCAGATTCTTTAAACCCCATACTTAATCTCTTTTATCTCTCTTTCTACTTCTAGTTTAAAGTGTGTATTTTAGATTCTCTGTATATATTGTTTATTCCGTGTGCCCTATTTGTTCTTTGTTCCCTGTTCTTTGTTGTTTGCGCTGTGAAAACTGGAGCCACGTCGTATATAAGTATATGTGACTTGTCGCAAATTTCCAAAATTGAGTTATTATGTTTTCATGAAAGGGCATAAATCAAGCTTCAAAACGATACCTATATGGATTGAATGGGACGACATATGACTGAGATAACAACATTCAAAAGAGTTGGGTTTCTCCTGTCACGCCAAGTGAGAAACGAAGAAATCTGCCTTTGAAGTTGACTATCGACGTAGCACTCACAGACGCTTCGTGCGGTCGCGGCTACGTTTGTATTTACGGTAGCCTACGCTGCATTCACAGCCACACGGATAGCCTACCTGCGTTAGGTTAACTGAACTCGGGAGACGAAGATGGATTCCGGAGAAATATCTTCACAATATCTTCACGCTAGTCAACCAGTGGATTTAGCGTAAATATTGAAGTAGAGCGGTCAAAACAGAAACTTTTAACATTCTGCTGGAATTGAATTCCTCACCTCAAGAAAGTCAGGTTTTTAGGATGGAAAGGGGAAGTTTTTTTAGCGAAATTTATTCACCACAGTACAGTATAGACCTTCCACTGTTTCAAAACACTAAAAACCAAAAATCCAAAATTTTACCCCACGCAACATAAACGCATACTTTGATCTCCAAAAACTGATCTCAGGTCAGTGGGGAGTTTTTGCTCGTAATCGGTTTATCTTACGAGGCTGGTTGTGGGTAGGATCGCGTTGCTCGAGTTGGATCTCGGAAAACGTATTAAAAGTTTCTCCAGCGACGAGTGTTTTCATTGTGTGAGGCTCCCGGGAGAGCTGGGAGATAATCAGGTTTATAATGAGGATTCGTATTATCACTTTCATTACTCTCTTATTATTAATGAGGATTAAATTCTAAACATAAACACAGCCTTTACATCAAACTGTGTTTCACACTTTAAGTGTGTGTTTTTGTGGCATTTAAGGACTAATTCAGTTGATATATTTGTTGAAATGTTAGAGTCTGGTTACAGTTCGATGTAGAGGCTGGTATTATATGATGTAAGTGAATGGAGTCCATTAAGAAAGACATTTCACATAAACACGTGTGTCTGTGTGTGTGTGTGTGTGTGTGTGTGTGTGGCTCCACCACTCCCATGCCTTTATAGATCCATAAAGCTAAGATGCTGGCATTGCAATATCCACACATTACAGTCCCACTCGTCCAAACAAGACATAACTCAGTTTAATAGCATTTCTTTAATGATGGTTGTACATCAGATCACACGTAATGACCTGAGTTGCCTCCATCCTCGACACTTACTCATGCCAGAGTGCGTTTGGGAATCTCTCTGAAGACTGTAACAAGGGGGCCTCGGAATAAAGCTTCTGAGTGTTGGGGAGGGACTTGGAGGAGTGTGTGTGTGTGTGTGTGTGTGTGTGTGAGATTGGAAGTGTGTCATTGTGAATCTGAGAGACTTCCAAACACATGCTGTCTCAATTAACTCCACCCCAATTGTGCGTAGTGTGTGAGGGTCGACCGATTATCGGCCGGGCTGATTATCGGGGGGCGATATTAGTTATTTTGCCTATTGTAGGTATCGGTGTTTAATTTTGACCATCACCGATATTAAGTGACTACAAGGTGTGCCGCTGTGGCTCCACTGCCGCCTCTTCTCTCTGTGCCGTTTGCTCTCGACTCGCTGCTTCACTTAATGTCCCGCCCACAACGGTGTCTGATTGGCTATATGTCACACGAGTAGTAGCCAATCAACACTGAAGCCTTGTTGTCACTCACACCACACTCACACACGAGCGCAGCGCGAAGCTCCGAGAAGGAGAAGAGGAGAGACGAGAGTTTCAACTGAGCTTGGAGTTTGTGAAATTCACATTTTTGACAGATTTTCTTTTTTTTTTTTTTTTGCATATTGGCTCCAAAAAGCAGTTATCGGCCCCGCTAACTAGCAATAATTGGTATTGGGCCTGAAAAACCAATATCGGTCGACCTCTAATAGTGTGAGTTTTTGGTGGCGAAGCAGTGATTGTATCTTTATGTCTGTTGATCAACACAAAGATTAAATTCAAAATAGTTTCAAAAAATTGACAGATTCCAGCCTTTTTATACATCAATTAGATGCAAATAATTAAGTGGTTAATAATACGTCAATAATACAGTGTAACATTCTTAAATCACCAGACTTTTGATAAAAACAAAAGACAAAAATTACAAATTGTATTCTGTAAAGTCTTATCTCAAATGTACTGTTTAATAGCTTGTATTGTTGCGTGTGTGTGTGTGAGTGAGGCCGCTGCTCAGCTGCAAGCGACAGACCCCCGTTTGGAACCCCGGTGGGGGGTTTGGGTTTGGTTTGGAGTTGTGTGCAAATCTGCTCGACCTCGTCTCATCACACTGAGGAGCTTACATCCCTCACCAGGGAGCTCAACCCCAAAACAAACACACTCCCACTCCTGCAAAACAGCTCGAGGACTAAAGTCTCGCTACATTTCGGATTGTCAGCTTCAGTATGCAATCATTTCTCTATTTTAACCCCCTCCCGCTTCATTTAAAGTTCCGGTTTATTCAGTACTGTACTACTGAAATTCGAACCCTAATTAGGACCTTCCGCGTGTGCCGTAAACACAGCCACATGAAAAGTGATTTGAAATAATTCCGTTAATTGACTTGATGCATTTGAGCCATTCATTAGCTTAAGTGGCCTCAATTGGTCTTAATTAGCGTTCAGATAAATGTTTATTACTTGCTTGGAAACAAGACGCTAATGCTGCATCTGGATGCTTAATGTGTGCGTGTGTGTGTGGTAGGATCCGGCCTCAGATGGCCAAGGAAAAGATCGAGGGTTGCCACATCTGCACCTCGGTGACCCCCGGGGAGCCCCAGGTGCTGCTGGGTAAAGACAAGGCTTTCACCTACGACTTTGTGTTTGACCTGGACGCCCAGCAGCAGCAGATCTACAGAGCCTGTGTGGAGAAGCTGATAGAGGGCTGTTTCGAGGGGTACAACGCTACAGTCTTCGCTTATGGACAGGTACGCCTCACACACACACACAGGAGTACGCACTCACTCACACAGACAAAAACGCAGGCAACAAACGTCTCCACTTTGGCCGGAGTTTTCGAAAGTAGCCGGTTTCAGTGACTGAAACGTCTGTTTACGTTGGACGATAAGCGCAGCTGCACAAAAAACCCGGCTACGTGTGTGCAATGGCTAATGCTGTCTGTGCTGATTTATTTTATTTTTTTTTACTAATTTCAGCTCTTATTCATTTAGTGGAGACATACTGTAAATATGCTATAAACACACACAGCTCTTCCAGCCACGTATCAGCCTCGCCAGGTTGATTTAGAAGTAAAATCCACAGCTATTTAAAGTCACGCTCCGCTCAAAGGAATGTCAGAAAAGAAGGGTTACCTAGAAAGCATTTGCATGGGACGCATTTGCAAGTACAATCGCTAACATCTTCCATTACACGCTAAAATTGTCTCCGCGGAACCAAATGGCGAGCGCTAGCTTTCTGACCCGCCTTTTCACTCCGATTAATTCTGTCAACGAGACGCCGGCCCCGAACCCTCGGCCGATCTCGCAGTAATGGCGATACGACGCGACAGCCGCGTGGAGAGTCTTTGTGAGCCCACTCGAGACCCTCTCAGGCCGATTCATCACACACTCCAGTTGATCTGCACAGCTCCTACTGGAAAGCACTTCACATTAATGGCCTGGCCTGTATACGTTTTGCCCGCTCTATTGTTACAGTGTCTTATGGAGGTCAGATATTACACGGGGAGCTGGAGAAGTGTGACGGAGAGGGGCTTCCACGTCCAGATCTGTGAATGGGCTTGGGATTTGTGTAACTGACCCACTTAGCTTCTGAGGATAAAACCATGCAGTGTTACACATAAGACAAATTGATGAGACAGCAGTATGTCCAGTGGATTTGTTCTCTTTGGACGCTTCATTAGAATAAGCATCAAGTTGTGCCCAGTGGTCAGGAAGTAAGGTGAATAAGTAAGTGAGTGTAGCTTCAAGATTACCAGCGTGGACTGGTTAAAATATTTGTGCAACCACATACGCACTTCGTGGTCATGTTTTTGTGTGGTACATTTTTCCTCCCGGTTCCAGACGGGTTCGGGGAAGACGTACACCATGGGTACGGGGTTCGACGTGAACGTGAGCGAGGAGGAGCAGGGCATCATCCCGCGGGCGGTTCATCAGCTCTTCCAGGGCATCCAGCGACGGCGACAGGAGGCTCAGGAGCGCGGCACACACCCGCCCGAGTTTAAAGTCAGCGCCCAGTTCCTGGAGGTAAGAGACCGTGCCCACCCATCTCTGACATATTACAGTTCCAACTATAGAATTGAAGAACATCCAATAAGCAGATGTTTTGTCCAATAAAATCATCTTCAGCAGTTTGTGATACTGTTCTTACCTAGAGAGTACGGCTGTACGAAATGACAAAATATATTGGATGAAGAAATTAAAACATCTGTCGTTTCATGGTATACTCATGGTGTGGCAAAAAAATAACCTTTACAGCAATATTAGTTCAGGGTTTTGGATGAGGGTTTGCAGTAGTCACCACGGCGCCACCTGCATGTAGACACAGCGAATACTATGACGTTATATTTGTGCCTTAATTCTGAGCGCGCAGTGGAACTTTTGCAAGCAAAATCTTGTGTCTGTGTGCACTCAGGCCTGCCTACAGACACTCAAAACACTCCACGTCCTCGTGCTGAGATGTATTGAACGCCAAAGGTGCCACATTCCGCTTTCAAAGCACCTTATTAGAGCGCTGTAAAAAGCTCCACCTTTTACAGCTCGCCACTTCCCATGCTTAACGAATTGAGCGTGCACGCATTTACAGAGCGGCTCCATAGAACGGCCCAATGCCACCGATACCCGATCCAGCCGTTTGAGCCGTTATTGGACCGATACTGATCCACATATCGGATCGGTTACATCTCTAGTCTGTATATAGGTGAATTGTGGCATTTGGTGTTCCATATGAGCAGTGTTTCAAGCGTACATGTCGAGTTGAGCGCGCACAGACGCAAGATTTTGCTCGTGAACATTACACCGTATTTTTTCAGAAATTGTACTTTATTGTGATATATGTGACCCTCCACGGCAAAACCAGTCGCTTGTTGCAAATTTTCAAAATTGAGTTATCATGAAAGGGCATAAATCAAGCTTCAAAATGATACCTATATGGAATGAATGGGACGACATATGACTGAGATATCAACATTCAAAGGAGTCGGGTTTCTCCTGTCACGCCAAGTGAGAAACTGAGAAATCTGCCTTTGAAGTTGACTATCGACGTAGCACTCACAGACGCTTGGTGCGGTCGTGGGTACGTTTGCATTTACGGTAGCCTACGCTGCATTCACAGCCACACGGATAGTCTACCTGCGTTAGGTTAACTGAACTCGGGAGACGAAGATGGATTCCGCAGAAATATCTTCACGCTAGTCAACCAGTGGATTCACCGTAAATATTGAAGTAGAGCGGTCAAAACAGAAACTTTTAACATTCTGCTGGAATTGAATTCCTCACCTCAAGAAAGTCAAGTTTTTAGGATGGAAAGGGTAAGTTCTTCAGCGAAATTTATTCACAACAGTACAGTATAGACCTTCTACTGTTTCAAAACACGAAAAACAAAAAATCCAAAAATTTACCCCACGCAACATAAATGGTCGTTTTTCTCGGAAACCTCTGTTGCGACAAGCGACTGGTTTTGCCGTGCAGAGTCACATATATCGTTATGGGAGATTTTATATGAGATTTTGCTCATATCACACAGCCCTACTGGTGAATTTCAGAATCTTGAACACATTTCTTCTTAAAAACGTGTGATGAATGAGGCTCCTTGTTCGTTTAATATTCAAAAGTAAACCTCATCTTGAACCCTTTTATTTGATTCTCGTTGTCCCCCATGAGATATAACTTCCACATAACAAGGTGAAAATGTCGACGAGGTTAGCGGGTGCAGAAGGCGGGGTGGGTGGTGTTGTGGCACGGCTCCCGTCTGGGTTAAAACCCCATTGATCCCAGACTCTCTGGTCAGCGACCATCCCGTCCAGCTCCACCGACTGCTCTCATCACGTAAAAGAGCGTGTGTGTTGAAGCACAGGCAGATACGAGGAGACACTAATTGAAGAGGAAGGAGAGGCTGATAGAGGGAACGTGATGACAGAATGAGGGAAAGGGCCGGGGAAGCCCATCTCCAGACCCTCTCCATTAGTCTGGTTTTCTGAGTAGCGTGCAGACACAGACATGTCTGTTTTTGGGGCACGCTGGCACTGTGGCGGCGGCCAAATTTGTTGAACACACACACAGCTGAAAACAAACCCCATTCCCAGGGCCGGATCCAGCTCTTAGTAACAGGGTGGGCCAGATTTTTGGGAGGTGGGGGCATAAAATATATATGAACAGTGGTCGATAGCAAGGTATGTTTTATTATGAATGAAAATACATTTTTACAAAACATAAAATTAAGATTAAAGATACGAAAAAGACGTATGACGTTTTTAAAAAATCTCTCTCTTCCCCTCAGGTGGGTGGGCCAGGCTTGTGATTGGGTGGGCCAGGCCCACTCTGCAGCCCATCCAGACCCCAAAAAATGACATTAAATTAGAGAAAATCGCCCAATTCGCATATGAACACTGTTAGAGCTTAATTTCTTTATAAAAAAACAACTTATTACAACTGTCATAACGGAAAAGAAGCTTCACTCCCAAGTCATACATTTCTGTTCACATCTTTAATTCTTTTTCCTCTGTCATTTCACTTAATTGTTCTTTATCACTTCATCAGGACTCCTTATGTCTCGTAATGATTAATGTAGTTAATTCAAATGCATTTTTTTCCTGTTTACACTGTCATTGGGTCACATTTAACTGACAGTGTAAACGAGGCCACTGACTGCTGTCTTTGACGCGTACTGCATCAGCTGCTGTTGTGCTGCTTTTTGCAAATTATGCTTGGACCCCGCTTATTACATTCTAATTTCTCATAATCCAGCTATTTAGTTGCTTTCCTCCCCTTTTTTATGATTTTATTTTAAATTTTTGGGCTGCATTTTTACATATGTATAAATAAATAAAGATGATGATGATGATGATTACCTAAATCCAATAAAAGTCAAAATTCAGTCTCCATCTCTTTCTGTTGACATTTTATTTTTAATATCTAGATAAAAATTTTGTCAAATAAATATTTCTTTGCTTTATTACCGTCAACCATCTGGTCCCCAAAATGTGCGTCTTTAATAGTTTTGGTGTAAGATTTTTGCAGGACCTTTATACATCGCAGAGTCAGACAAATCTGTTAGAAATACACAGCCAGCTGAAATAACCCTCCATTCTCCGCAGGTGTGTGTTTCTGTAATAACACACACCAGCCCTTGACACGTTCAGCAGGATCCCTCCTCTCCGTTGCTGTCGTCTCCGGGAATAATTAGGTGAGAGTTTTCCAAAAAAAAAAACACGTTTTCCTATAAAATGAATGGATCCGTCCCCAGAGTCGGGCCTAATGGACGAGCGATACGGCGCTTATTCTATTACAGAGGCTCCGAATGAAACGACTGGCCTCGAGGTCACGGCTCCTGTGTCTCTCCTCCATCCATTGTTCTCAAGAGCCGCTCTATTACCGCTCTTTATGTCCCTTGTTCTTTGGTTTTCAAGCCCTTTTCTGTCTTTCTGAGGGCAGGGCGCTGCTCGGTATTTATCTTGATCAGGCTTTAGACCGACTGTGTGGTCTCCACAGACCCCAGGGCACAAAGGTCAGGCTCTTTTGTGACCTTTGTGACCTCTTCACCTTTATTTGGTCGCGGGGCAGAAAGTGTGTGTGTGTGTGTGTGGACATATTTAGGGGGTTGTGAAGACCTGACTGTTCCCTAAAAGACAGAACAAACTATGATCTGTCCATTTTTATCCCTGTGTCAGGACATTACACAAAGATAATAATACAAAAGAGTGTGTGTGTGTGTGTGTGTTTGCCTCACAGCTCTATAACGAAGAGATCCTGGACCTGTTTGACAGCTCCCGCGACCCCGAGGCCCGAGGCAGGAAGTCCAACATTAAGATCCACGAGGACAGCAGCGGGGGCATCTACACCTCGGGAGTGACCTCGCGGCTGGTCGGCTCTGAGGAAGAGGTGAGTTGTGTGGAAGAGGAAGAGAGAGGACGATTGAGACCTTGTGTTATACCCTCTAGCCAAACGTATTGAGAAATGTGTGAAGCTTGTGAATTTAGAGACCTAAACATATCTGTTCGAGTGAACCGTTTAAGTTGAACAGCGTCCACTGAGGTCAGGGGTCTGTATTTTAGGATCTTGTTGGTCAAATGTTTTTGGTCTTGTTGAACGCTGTCAAAGTTTTAGTGAGACTGGGGTAGGGCAGTGCGATATGATCAGAATCTCATATCCTGATAAAGATATATATCATGATATAGATAAAGTCAGTGAGTGTAAAATGTCATTAAAATGAAATGATAAAATCTCCGTATGGTCTTTTACGTTGCTCAAAGTATGAATGGTATCCATTCATATGGGATTATTTTTCTCCTTTTACCTAGACTCACTTCTGGGAAAATGTTTGAGAAAAAAAAAAAAAAGATATTAATGTATAAACTATTATTTTCAAAAACAAAGGATTACAGGCCCAACATCAAATATTTATTTATTTATTTTATTATTCATTGAATTTACAGAACATATACTGTATATATTAGGGGTGGGAACTTTGTCATATTCAAGTTCAACAAACAGTTTACACAGAAAATATCATTTGTGCGTCATGATTCATGAATTCATAAGTATATTCATGAATAAAGGCCTCACAAAAAAATAAAAATGATTCCTCGTGGTTGAAAGTCCAGTCGCAGAGAGCGTGTTGTAATGTACCACGGCGCATAACTTAGGGAAAACGTGGTCCTGGGAAATAAGAGAATCGTTAAGAGGAATCGACAGTGTTGGAGGTTTATTCCGATGGAACTGATCAGTTGGAAGCGGTTCTGACTCGGAACCAGTTTTCGATTCCCACCCCTAATATATATGTGACCCAATCTGCCGTAATGAGTCGGAAGTCGGCGTTCTATTTATTTAGATACGGGCTGATTATGTTGAAAAACATCAAAAATATCGATTTTTCTTTTTTGGTCTTATATGAAAGAAAAGCTCTTCAAAATTAATCTGGTCTCCAAAAAAGAAAAATCGATATTATTTGGATGTTTTTCAACATAATCGGCCCGTATCTAAACAAATAGACCGCCGACTTCCGACTCATTACGGCAGATCGGGTCACATATCGTGCTGTGTATCGCTATCAGGCCTCATATCGCTCAGCCTTAATGTTTTTATTTTAGTTTAGCTCACTTTAACTCGCAGCATATCTTGACTGTGATTGTAGACTTGACGCTTAATTATGTAACCAGCTTGTTTCTGATTGCGCCTCATTTTTATGGCTCAAGTTTTTACACGTCAGAATGAATTAGATTCTCTCAGATCAAAGCTGTATTTAGAATGTGCTGGAACCGCTCCGTACGTGATCAGATTTGTTTTGCCTTCTTTGGCGTGTCAGTATTTGTTTGTGTGTATGTGTATTCACATTCTCTCCTGTGTGTGTGTGTGTGTGTGTGTCCCTCAGCTGCTCCAGTGTCTGAAGCTGGGTGCTCTGTCCCGAACCACCGCCAGCACTCAGATGAACGCCCAGAGCTCGCGCTCTCACGCCATCTTCACCATCCACCTGTGCCAGATGAGAGTTTGCCCCCAGCCCCAGCTGGTACGATTCCCCACCCTGCCGTCCCGCTCGCTCTTTTTCCCAAGTCAATTACAGATAATGAGTTGTGCTTAAGGCTCGAGGTGGCGTGGAAGCCTTTGAAGGCGTTAATGTGGTGGCAGGAGCACGTTTAGGCAGGCTGGGGTTTCTGAGTTATGAAACAGATTTCAATTCCTTACGCTAATTTACCGGTAAGGATGCCGAGCTACATCTTCCACGATCTGTCATACAGCGTCATCACGCATTTTCATAAGTGTTATTTAATCCAAGCGACAGTAATGCATTTCCTCTGGAGGGACAGACGACGGATTTGCCGCCGCACCGTTAGAGGGATTTGTGTGCTTTCTTCTTGGTAGCTCAGCGGACACAAAGTGAGTGCAGTGGCATCAGCGTCAAAGACAGAATTAGCTGCTGTTCAAGTGCACTTGTGTTCATTAAGCGCAACAAAAGGAGCGTTTGAGCGTAGCGTGGCTTAACGTATTAATTTGAACTCGGAATCACTCAAGAGTGAAACGCAGAGAAACGTGAGGGCATTGTGATTATGGCTCATTTCAATAAAGTGTGACAGGCTATTGTTTGCTATTTCCTGATCAAAGGAAAAGTTGTTTTATCACTTTCAAAAGTACTTTTTGAGAGTCATTTTGGATAAAGAACGAGTTGTTCTGACCACATTTTGGCTGAAGCCGATTGAGAGCCCTTGGGTGACGATGTAGAGGAAAAGCTGCTGCATATACAAGAGTTTGCTGTGTGAGGTTTTTCAGCGCTCTGATGACAGGTGTGAGTAAACATCCTGACAGGACACACTTCATCGCTAACCTCGTCGACCGTATGTTGGCATGGGAGTGCTTGAAGTAAGTTTGGGAAACGTTTGTCCAGTCTGCGTCCTCTGCAGTCTTTGAAGAACAACGCAACACTCGATTTTAGCTGCCTCTGACGATACGGAGGTAGGGTGGACCGATTATCGAGGGCCGATGTTAGGCATTTTGGTATCGGTCTCGGTATCGATGTTTAATAAAAACCACTATCGGTCGACCTTTAATATGGAGTATTGACTGGTTGTGGCTTTTTCAGAATAATGATACACACATTTCTTTTTAGATGAAACCCTTATAGAATATTTATTGTCTTTGCACCTTTAGCAGAGCAATCCCTAAGATCTAATTATCTCAGCGTTAAAACAATAAATACACAAAGGAAAAAAATCAAATAAAACATGCCTTATATTGTACAGTTAGTGTACAGTTTACCATAGTATCGCACAATTATTATGGGGCAGTTCGTGGCGTAACGGTTAGGGAGTGGGTCCCGTATTCGGAAGGTCGAGAGTTCAAGTCCCAGACTCGTAAGGTACTGCCGAGGTACTCATGAGCAAGGTACCCTCCCCAAGAACTGCTTCCCATCAGTTACTCACTGCTCCTTCACGGATGGGTCAAATGCAGAGGTCACATTTGGTTGTGGTGCACTGTGTGCTGTGCTATGCTGTGTTCACAATGCCAAATATTCTCTCGTTTAAATTCATTCACTTATTGTTTTTCAAATGGACTTTTTTGGCAAAATAATGTCTAAAATATAAGAACATATTTACGATTCTGCATATTTTAAATTCCAGTTTGAAATATGATCCCTTTTGGAAGCTCTTTGATTTTTTTCCTTTTATTGTCATGACCAAAAAACTAACACAAAAATGTTACCAGTCCACATTAAGATTATCTCAACCATCGACTTTCAGTGGTCAGTCCTGTGCCAGGAGATCGTAATGATTTTTACATCTTACTCCCTTTTTTTTCTCCCCACGTTAAGGCCAATGGTTCGTTGAACGGCGAATCTGACGGAGTGACGAGCGACTCCATCTCTCAGCCGGAGTACGAGACGCTGACGGCCAAGTTTCACTTCGTTGACCTGGCCGGATCGGAGCGGCTTAAGCGCACGGGGGCCACGGGAGAACGGGCGCGGGAGGGCATCTCCATCAACTGCGGCCTGGTACGTTGCCAACTTCGGCGCAGTCAGCCGGTTCTAACGTTCGCATAGTCCGTCCTCGTCTTAGCCGTCGAAGCGCCGCCGTGCAGCGTAAGCCATATTTTTAACACGTGTTACTCAAGTCGCTCGGAACTAATTAAAAGTTCGGCTGCTTCCTCAGCACTTTTTTCTTCCTTGCGTGAGGGAAGAGGGGGTTGATGGGACGGTCGCACGGCCCTCTAAGGGATCTGCCGAAGTCATTAAGTCAGCTCGGCTGTCGGGCCGCGGCCGGGGGACGGTGGCGGTAATTGCATTGTGGGGAAAGCGACACGAACAGCCCAAGCGTGCTCTGTTTTTGGAGCCGTGCCAGTTGCTGCTATTGTTTCTGCAACACGGTTTATCTGTAGTAAGTGGGGGCTGTTTAAAAAGAGTTTAATCTCACTTATGCATCACTGAGCGACCGGAGGAGTGTGATGGAGTGTGACAGGGTGTGTGACAATGTGTGTGTGTTGCAGCTGGCTCTGGGTAACGTGATAAGTGCGCTGGGAGATCAGAGCAAGAAGGCCGGACATGTGCCTTACAGAGACTCCAAGCTCACCCGACTGCTACAGGACTCCTTAGGGGGGAACAGGTAATCACACACACACACACACACACACACGTATCCGTAATATTGGAACAGCAGCCAATCAACGCTGCATGTTTTGGCCCCGCCCCCTTTTCCAATTCAATTCGATTTTATTTATATAGCGCCTTTTACAACGGTCATTGAAGACGACGACAAGGCGACATGAAGAACATGCCGTCACACTGTCAACGTTCACCACGCGAGTTGGTCGGATGTAACAGTGGGCGGATCAATAGCGGTCCGTTTTTGATGTCATACCCATGCAGTCAGAGTTGAGATTTTCCTCGCAAACGCTCCACGGCGCGCTCAGAGTTTTGGCACAAAAATTAACGGCGTACGCTTTCACCGCTGAGTGTTTCACCTCGGCAAGAAACGTGGTCGCATTTTAGTATCGCATCACACTCCCACTGGTCAGACATCAAAAATGGACCACTATTTATTCAACTCAGCCTTCACACTCACTCAACTTTGTGGCAAAAAATTAGCCAGTCACAGGCTTGGTGAACGCCGATCGACTGATTGCGTCTCCACTCATGTCTCTAATATGCTTCCACGTTCATACAGCGAATAGCAACACATTTTTCCTGTAAGATGCCAAACGAAGCAGCAAGAAGACGAGTTGTGGTTATTTGAACATTTTTTTTTTTTTGTCTAATTGTATTTGTTCCCTAAATGTTCCCTAAATCTCTTCATTTTCTCTTACATTAATTTATCGTGTGGATTTTTTAATGTATAATCTGATTATTTAATTAGATTATTTAAGCTTAAATTAGAAGTTAGAAGCTGATGCACAGTAGTGGTGCATTAACTTTTTTGCAGTTGACTTTCAGATGAAAGCCCATATTCCAGTCTTATTTGGAGTTGGTGGCGTAACGGTAGGGTGTTCGCCCCGTGACCAGAAGGTCGCAGTTTCGAATCCAGGGCCGGTAAAGTTACCACTGAGGTACTCATGAGCAAGGTACCGTCCCCAAGCACTGCTCCCCGGGTGCTTGTTAGCTGCCCACTGCTCCCTCACGGATGGGTTAAATGCAGAGGTCACATTTGGTTGTGGTGCACTGTGTGCTGTGCTGTGGTGTGTTCACAATGACAAATAATCACTCACTTTCACTTTTATTTTTCATCATCTCTTTAAAGAAATGTTAAAATCTCGTATCATCTCACTCTCGTGAACCCAGTCTTTTATTTTTGTTTTTTGCCCTCATAGTTCACAAAAATGTGTGCACTTTAAATACGCTTGGACATTTTTGTTCTAATGAAGCTGCATATTGTATTTTTGTGCATTTTAAATAGTAACTCCAGGAAACACACACTGATGTAGTGGCAGACCGAGACGTATAGTTTATGCACTCGTAGTAGTTTATGTTAACTGACGCAAGATTACGCTGATTAGAGGTTCTGATTAAATCTTGATTAATTAGCCCTATTTAAGGCCAGCACGAACCTTTGCAACGTTATACCATCGCAGACGTCATGCTGTAACCATCAGCACGAACACACACATTATTACAGAAACACAAACAAAGATTTTGGGAAAGAGGTGGACATACTAACGTTTCTCACGTATGACGCAACATGACGAGCACTGCAATGCGCATTACTGCGGTTAACAGAACAGACATTGTTAGTGTCTCCCACACACGAGAAGGTTAATGCATGCACGCAGACCTCGCACGGCATTGCTGTGTGTGTTCGCATGTGTGAGAGGGTGCAGATATTTAGCCCACAGTATGCGGAGGCAGGCCACATGCACATGTTTATGATTTAGGACGGGGTGAGGAATTTTGAATTAAACATGAGAGGCCCGGAGACTGAGATTCTCCCTTCAAGCGGTCAGCACGATCACACGGCGTGCAAAACCATGCCAGCAGTGGGAGAGCGTGTGTTAAGAGGTTTTAGGGGAAAATTGTACGGAGTGTCCATAAAATGATAGGAAAGTCTGAGACTGGGTGTATTTTTGTGGCTTTATGAGTAATTTTTAAAAAAATAAGGGTAAACTGTCCCTGAACAACGTCTGTGAGAGTAAATGTGTCTTTTGTTTACACTTGAAAAGCGTGGTTCGTGATGTTGTTGCCGTTGTAAAGATGAACTGACCTCTCTGCCACTCCAGTCGTACAGTGATGATCGCCTGCGTCAGTCCGTCCGACCGCGACTTCATGGAGACGCTGAACACCCTGAAATACGCCAACCGAGCCCGCAACATCAAGAACAAGGTGGTGGTGAACCAGGACAAGACCAGCCAGCAGATCAGCGCCCTGAGAGCCGAGATCGCACGCCTCCAGATGGAGCTGATGGAGTACAAAGCGGTGAGGACCATGCTGATGGATTATAGTCTCAGGGAATAAGTCATGTTAACGAGCCCCTGTCCAACACTGCACTAAAGATGGTCACCCCTGTGATGCTAACTCATTCTCTTTTACTATCACTTTCTGTCTATTGTCTTCCCGAGACGCGTCCGTGCCAGCAGGATGTGGAGTGTCCAGAGGTTTTGTTGGTCCTGGTTCCGGAGAAGCGAAGCTTAAAGAAAACAGGAAGAGCTCCCATTGTTTATTTACTTTATCGCAGTGTAAACAGTCGGAGCCGAAATCGATACAGCAGTCCAGCAGTAAACCCCGCTCAAGGCTGCGTCTGCCGTCGTCACGCAGCCCGGTGGTCTAACGGCTCATAAACTCTATTAACTTCGTCTCAACCGAGATTTTGACTTAATGAAACAAAACTGTGAGTCTCTGGAAACAACAGAAGTGCCTTGGTCTTTGAAGTGCAGTGAAGTCTCTTTGAAGTCTCTCTCTCTATATTCATCCAGCTCTCTGCATTCATACACCCATCCATACGTATCTCTCTATCCATCCATCCATCCATCCATCCTTCCCTCTATCATCTTTCTCTGTCAATCTAGTATATTTTCTTCTATCTGTCTATCTCTCCATTCCTGTCTCTGTCTCTCCATAGATCAGTCTCATCATCTTTTTATCTATCCATCCTTTCATCATCCCTCCATCCCTCTCCATCCATCACCTCATTTCTATCTATCCATGCATCCATCACTTCATCTCCATCCATACATCAGTCTCTCCATCTCTATCTATCCGTCCGTCCATCATCACTTCATCTCTCTCCATCCATCACCTCATCTCGATCCATCCATCCATCCATCCATCCATCCATCAGTCTCTCCATCTCTATCTGTCCATCCATCCATCCATCATCACATCATCTCTATCTATCCATCCATCACTTCAGCTCTCTCCATCAATCTCTCCATCTCTCTCTCTCCATCCATCAATCTCTCCATTTCTGTCTATCCATCCATCCCTCGTCACGTCATCTCACTTCATCCATCACTTCATCTCTATCTATCCATCCATCAATCTCTCCATCTCTATCTATCCATCCGTCCATCATCACATCATCTCTCTCCATCTCTATCTCTCCATCCATCCGTCCATCATCACTTCACTTCAGGGATGACACAGCTCTGCCATTGTCTTATTTCTGTTTGTCTGCCTCTCTGATGGATGGAGGGATTTCTATAAGGGCTGACTGTGCACAAGAAGCCTGTTACAGAGGTGATGTGGAGCTACTTCAGGACACGAGGATTCTACAGAAAGACACTCAGGAATCTTTCATGAGCTCAGAAAGTCAAAATCCTGCTTTTAAATCTCATCTAAAGGATGGTGCCACGTTTGTCTATGACAGGCTGCAGAATGGCGCCCCCTGTTGGACCAACCCTTCTGACAGCTGCAGCTAGATGTTCCGAGTTGGTCTCCAATCAGATTGCTGACCAGCACCGTCTGCTTTGATTCAGGTCTGTTTCTGAGTCAGTTTCTCACTCTGCTTCTGTCTCTGGGTTCCTCCGCAGGGCAAGCGCGTGGCCAGCGAGGACGGCTCGGAAGGCTTCAGCGACCTGTTCCAGGAGAACTCCATGCTGCAGAGGGAGAACGACACCTTGCGCATGCGGGTCAAAGCCATGCAGGAGACCATCGATCACCTCAACACCCGGGTCACTCAGCTGCTCACCAACGAGATCAACCTGCTCCTCACCAAGACAGGTCCAGCACGGTCACACAAATTCTGATAAAATGCCATAAATGCAAATGGACTCTTGTGGTCATCAGGACGGTTACAGTGAACGTTGAGTCAAAAATCGGAAGCGGTCTTGTTGAAGGGACTGAATTGAGAAGGTGTGAGGGAGAGAGATGGATTAAATTGTCACTTTAGGCCATAAATGTACCTTTTTGTTCGTCAAGTGAAGGAAAGGAACTAACATCTTTGACGGTACTTAATGAGTCATTTTGCTATTAACGTTTTGCTAATTAATTTGTACATTAGGGAAGAAAAATGTGACTTTTTTAGTTTGACAAACGATAGAGAAAGTTTACAGATGTAAAAGTTGTATAATTTCTTTTACATTTTTAGAAAACTGCATCGTTTTATGTGTAACTTTGATGAGTGACTCTTTGACTTTCTCTTCAGGTGAGACTAATGAGGAGATTGGTAACCTGGTCCAGAACTACATTCGAGAGATTGAGGAACTCAGGTAAGACTTGTGTTAAAGTTATATACTGTGGTGGGTACCCGTGGAATAAACGTGACCCTCCACGGCAAAACCAGTCACTTGTCGCAAATTTTCAAAATTGAGTTATTGAGTTATGAGGTTTTCATGAAAGGGCATAAATCAAGCTTCAAAACGATACCTATATGGAATGAATGGGACGACATATGACTGAGATATCAACATTCAAAGGAGTCGGGTTTCTCCTGTCACGCCAAGTGAGAAACGGAGAAATCTGCCTTTCAAGTTGACTATCGCCGTAGCACTCACAGACGCTTGGTGCGGTCGCGGCTACGTTTGCATTTACGGTAGCCTACGCTGCATTCACAGCCGCACGGATAGCCTACCTGCGTTAGGTTAACTGAACTCGGGAGACGAAGATGGATTCCGCAGAAATATCTTCACGCTAGTCAACCAGTGGATTTACCGTAAATATTGGAGTAGAGCGGTCAAAACAGAAACGTTTAACATTCTGCTGGAATTGAATTCCTCACCTCAAGAAAGTCAAGTTTTTAGGATGGAAAGGGTAAGTTTTCAGCGAAATTTATCCACAAGAGTACAGTATAGACCTTCTACTGTTTCAAAACACTAAAAACAAAAAACCCAATATTTTACCCCACGCAACATAAACGCTCGTTTTTCTCGGAAACCTCCGTTGCGACAAGCGACTGGTTTTGCCGTGGAGGGTCACATATGTGCAAAACACAACGGAGCAAGTTTAACACGAACCAGAGGGGCTCCTTTTTATTGTAACTCGCAGTGAGGGGGAAGTCCGTGAGGGGGGAAGGTAGGTCGAAGTCCGTCGCTGTGCTCGTGGAGTTCGTCGTGAGCTAGTGCAGGTGTCGGTGTCGTCAGAGCCGCTCCGTGGGTGAGTCTGGTGAGGTACAGAAGAGAGAGAGAAATTGGGGGAAAAACACACAAATGGTTAGAGGTCGGGGTGCAGGCGTCCTTAGTGCATGTCACTCGCCGACCCCGTGTGGCTCTTTTTTTTCTCGCCGTAATGAGCGGTAATGTCGTTCCAGCCGTGCGTTGTTAGGGGCGGGGCTCCGGTTCCGGTTGCCAAGCGTGCGATGTCACATTACTTATATAGTTACATAATGTATGGAGGTCGAATCGAAACGCGCTTCTTTCTGTCGATTCAGAATTGATTCATGCATTCCTAAAAAACTGATTCATATTTTTCAACTAACGTAAAGTCACAAGTTGACTTTTTCCCCAACACGGGTTCAGCTCGCCAACCCTATAGATATATCCTATAATATCCTAGAATTTAAAAAAAAGTGGGCAGCGGACTGCCATTTGAAATCCTCTGTTCTAATCAGTTATGTGTCAAATATGCAATTAATTCAACACGTTGGCATGTGGCTGCTAGCGGAAATTGGTGCTGGTTAGCGACTTGGCGACGGAGGTTAAATTTGTTCTAAAAGTCTCCTAATTATACGCCGTGTGTTTCTTTCTTTCAATACCTTCAGGTCTAAGCTGCTGGAGAGCGAGGCGATGAACGAATCCCTGAGGCGCGCCGTGTCCCGTCTCTCCGCCCGCTCTCCCTTCCCGTCCTCTCACGCCTCTCCCTCCGGACACCCCCTGGGCTCGTCCCCTTCCGTCTCCATAGAGACCGAGATGACGGACGTGATTCGCCAAGCCAAGCTGGACATCGAGCGGCTGAAGAAGAAGGAGAGGAATCAGAGGCGTAAAAGGTGAAAAACACTTTTGAACCCCACCAAGCTTAAACTACGTTAATTAGGGCAGTTGGTAGTAACAGGGGAGTTCACCCCGTGATCGAAAGGCACCACTCAGGTACTCATGAGGCAGTAACGGTAGGGTGCTCGCCCCGTGATCGGAAGGTCGCAGGTTCGAATGCAGGGCTGGTCAAGTTACCACTGATGGTCAAGGTACTCATGGGCAAGGTACCGTCCCCAAGCACTGCTCCCCGGGCGCTTGCTAGCTGCCCACTGCTCCTTCATGGATGGGTTAAAGGCAGAGGTCACATTTCGGTGTGATGCTGTGGTGTGTTCACAGTGACAAATAATCACTCACTATGAGCAAGGTACCGTCCCCAGGCGCTGCCCACCGCTCTTTCATGGACGGGTCAAATATAGAGGTCACATTTGGTTGTGGTGCGCTGTGCTGTGTTCACAGTGATAGATAATGATAATGTCATAATAACCATAACTTTAAAGGTGCTTTGGCTCTTGAAGAAGCGGCAGCAGATCATATGGGACGTCCTCACCACTCGTCTCAGCCATAAAGCCGGCCTGGATTTATCGGACACATTCTTGTACAGCCGCTTCAGAATGTGTGTGTGTGACTGCATATTAAAGGGGAAGGACAACAAGTTGGCACCGACACAAATAGCCCTGTGTAAATCTCTCCTCGTAATGAGGAAGAGTAGCCGGTCGTCCCGCTGAGACGGAAGACTCTAATTTGACTCTAATGGAACAGGCGTCTTAGGTAATGGCCGAACTCTTTGATCCTCGGCGCCGCTGGAGTTATTACGGGGTCGGTTAAAGGACAGTTCTGAGCAGAGGCAGAAGCGATGACCCTGGCGTTAATATTTCCTGCCCTCTGTTGGTCCCGCTGGTAAAATCAAATCGCCATTAGTCGGCTACTTAATTTCTTAGATTGGCTGGAGTTTAGAACAGCGTTCAGTAGGGAAGTGGATGAAGCTGTTGGAGTTTGTCCCTGTGCCAACTGAGAGCGGAACGCAAGACAGCGAGAGTGGTGTATTTAGTCAAAAACAGGTCGAAACTTAATTGTGTGTAGCAAGAATAATTCACATTTCTATAAAGTTAAACATTTCTCTTCACACTCAGTTCAAATTCAGAAATGTTGGGATTCAAAAACTTTGGGATTATTTTCTATAGAAGGATTTTTTTAAAAAGTGGATCTTTTTTCTGCTAAAATTATGTAAAAAGATGGATTGTGAGTGTTAAAAAGTATATTAATATACTGATCATTTGATACCATTAATTTATGCCTTATTGCATATTGATAGGGACGCACGATAAGGGAATTATTGGCCGATACCGACATCCAATCTTTTTCATTCTTATATCGTCCGATGCCGATAAATGAGAAAGACAAGTTGAGCTCCACTGCACGCTCAGAATTTTGGCACAAAAACAAAGCCATAGCTCAGACATTCTCTGAGATTTTAAAGTCACAAAAAACTTCACCACTGGACGCTTCACGCGGAGGCACACGCTCACGGTGAAGAGGTGGAACATGGCATGAGTATTACATGATCTACCGTAATACACATGACATGAAACATAACCACCTGAGCGTGATTTCCTCCTTTTTTGTGACTCTAAAATTTCCAAGAATATCTGACATTTTCTTGCAAATTTGCGACTTTCTGATCTCAAAGAATATCTGACTTTTCTCTCGTAAATTTGTGAGTTTGTTCTCATATATTTACCACTTTAAACTAGGAGAATATCCAACCTTTTCTTCTCATAAATTTACTACTTACATCTCAGAGGATTTCGGAGTTTTCTTTCTCGCAAATTTATGACTTTACAATATCAGAGAACATCTGAGTTTTTTCTCGTAAATTTATGTCTTTAATCTCAAAAATTTGGACTTTATTGTCGCTAATTTATGACTTTACAATATTAGAGAATATCCGAGTTTTTTCTCGTAATTTTACCCCCCCTCCCCAACCCCGTTAAATTTTTAAAAATATACAGTGGCCGTAATACGCCGTCGTAAAATTATACTTGTATTATGTAAGTTATACTTTTGATAACCTGTCTTTTCTCTCTTCGTGTAGTCCAGAGAGGGAGAAGGGTCTGAAGAAGAGAGCGAAACTCCAAGGCCAGGAGAACGGGCAAAACGGAGAGAGCAGAGAGGGCATGATGAACAGAGAGAACGGAGACGGCAACTCTGATAATGAGCCAGAAGAAGTCAGTAGAGTTTCCTCCGTTTGCCGTTTATGATTCTGGGTTGTTGCTGTGGTGGTGGTTGTTCGACAATAAATTTGTTGTGTCATTTCAGGATGGCATGTATCCTCTGCCGGAGGAGGAGAGCGGCTGTGATGAAGACGAGGAGGATGAGGAAGAGGACACCAGGGAGGAGGAAGAGTTCGACAGTGATGAGAGTCTGGTGGATTCTGACTCAGACTGTGATGAAAAAGGTTTGGAAACATTACTGGGAATTTGCTGTTTAAAGATGATGATTCATCAGGGATTTAGTTTTTCTCTTTGATGCAAAGTGGTTTGTAGCTAAAGCTAAACTTTGGCCAGGACTTTTAACTCGGGTGACCTGGATGTTACATAAATAGTTTATTCAGCAATAAAACGTTTTGAATGGCTTTTAAATGAACCTGGCTTTGGGGGCAGCTGGTGGCGTAACGGTAGGGTGTTCGCCCTGTGATCAGAAGGTCGCAGGTTCGAATCCAGGGCTGGTAAAGCTACCACTGAGGTACTCATGAGCAAGGTACCGTCCCCAAGCCTTGTTAGCTGCCCACTGCTCCCTCACGGATGGGTTAAATGCATAGGTCACATTTGGTTGTGGTGCACTGTGTGCTGTGCTGTGGTGTGTTCACAATGACAAATCATCACTCACTAACTATCATAGTGAGTTCTAGAGGTGTGAACCTTCACTGGTCTCACGATTTGATTACGATTATTGGGTCAACAATTCGATCTGATATCTCGATCCATCACGATGCAGTCCATCAATTTTTCTATATTACTTTACATTGCACACGGATCGGGCAGCGATAGTTACTACCGTGATGTTCTTTTTAACTAGAATTTTTATGCCAAAAAATCACCAAGTAATGTCATCATGATATGACTCAGGTTTTTCAACTGCTGCCCCGGGACCACCACTCAGACTAAGCAGTATGAGTGTGTGGTATGTATTTTTTGTATTACTTTTTAGATATTTGCATTAAATTAATCTGGAAATGTTTTGAAAAATGAAAAAAACGGAATAATTACAAAAAATGGTTTCAGTAGTGAAATTGGGCTGCATGTCACGGGCCGCCGGCAATTCCGTCATGGACCACTAGGGGACAGCAGACAGCCGTTACAAACGATTATGTTCTGCTATTGCATCGATGCAGAATCGTCCACGTCTGCATCGCGATACATTGATAATGCCTTTAGTTTCAACACCCCTAGTGTGTTCCCTACCTTTCCGTAACAGTTCTGGCTTTTCTAGCACAATGAAGTAGGTGTGTGACCTCCAGGTTCTTCAAGATAATCTTTGGAATCTGTTGCAAAAATTCCATTTTGTGTTGTGCTATTTAATGCAAAGTCAATCTGACAGTCGTGATGAGGCGATAGAAAGTTGAAGATGAAACGCGTTTTATTACATTGACTGAAGAGCAACTTGCATGTCAAATACATCAGTCAATTTTCCTCTGGTGGAATTCCAGCTGTGTGCATTCTCAAGTCTGTCTGTAGCTTTTCCAGAAACATTGCTTGATCTAGATCCATCATTTCGAACTGGGCTTACTTACTTACCCACTTACCCATGATCCCATTTACAGATGCTAACGTTCGTGTGAAAGGTTTCTGCACAGATGTCCGTTGTCCTGTTTCCCTCGTTTAGCCAACTTCCAGGCGGACCTGGCCGACCTGACGTGTGAAATCGAGATCAAACAGAAGCTCATCGACGAGCTGGAGAACAGCCAGAGACGGCTGCTGACGCTCAAGCTGCAGTACGAGGAGAAGCTGATCCTGCTGCAGAACAAGATCCGAGACACTCAGCTGGAGAGAGACCGAGTCCTGCACAACCTCAGTGAGTCTCCGCTGGCTCCACGTGTTCACAACAACCCCTAACAAGCTGCAAAAATTTTGTTGTTACAAATTTGTAACAACAGAAAGCCTGTTATTGAAGAACCAAGAATATTTTGGGTCATTGATGCAAAAAAAGTGACCGATAATCCAAAAAATAAATAACGAGACCAGTAAATTCAGTGCATCTTCACAGTTTTTGTGTTTTTCTCATGAGAGAATGATGTGCAATATGGGTATTCTGTCAGTATTCGCTAACAAAAGCCAGCCTTGCTTTATTTCTCACCGCCCCCGTTACCCGAACTGTGGCCAGGGATTTTAACGAGCGCTCTGCCTCGCATTCCAACAGTGTCCATGGAGAACTACACGGAGGAGAAGGCCAGCCGGATCAAGGCCGAGTACGAGAAGCGGCTGAAGGAGATGAACAGGGACCTGGCCAAGCTGCAGGCGGCGCAGAAGGAGCACGCTCGGCTGCTGAAGAACCAGGGACGCTACGAGCGCGAGCTCAAGAAGCTGCAGGGCGAGGTGGCCGAGATGAAGAAGGCCAAGGTATGTACAGGAGGAATGAGCGTTATTGAGTAACTCTGCCCTCTGCAGGAGAAACCTGGACACAGATCATTAAAGCTGCAGTGGGTGTTTGTGCAAATAAGAACGTGTAAAGGGTGAGATATAATTAAGGCTACGTGACGTGGACGCTGCTGTTATGCAAGCGTTGTACTGACTATACTTGCGCACATACTTTGTGTTAATCTTGAGGATTTCAACAAGTGGCACTGTACGCTATAAATGCGTCCCGTCTGCCATTAAGTGACAGAAGAAGTAGAAGGCGGCGGTGCGGTAAAATATCGGCCGGTGAAATGAGGGAAGAAAGATGTTGAGGATAAAAATGATTTGCATTCTGATGTTACGAAGGTGCAATAAAGACGGCGAAAGCGTTCAGCCGTGTTGATAGTAAACAACAGTGCTGACGTCACGTACCAAAACTGGAACACGCTGCCACCCCAATTTTTGCTGGTACAGCAACTTGCCCACACTTCGCGTTAATTTCTGACGACATGCTCAGATGACGCATCAAAGAACACTGAAAACACGTGGCAGCCGTGATGCGTGCACGTAAGCGTTCTGGGGTGCGTTACCCAAAAGCATAGTTGATAACTATGTTAGCAACAAACATAGTCTACTCTAGCAACTAGCATAGTGTACTTTAGCAACAAACATAGTGTACATTAGCAACTAGCATAGTGTACATTAGCAACTAGCATAGTGTACTTTAGCAACATAGTGTACATTAACAACTAGCATAGTGTACATTAGTAACTAGCATAGTGTACATTAGCAACTAACATAGTGTACTTTAGCAACTAGCATAGTGTACTTTAGCAACAAACATAGTGTACATTAGCAACTAGCATAGTGTACATTAGCAACTAGCATAGTGTACTTTAGCAACATAGTGTACATTAACAACTAGCATAGTGTACATTAGTAACTAGCATAGTGTACATTAGCAACTAACATAGTGTACTTTAGCAACTAGCATAGTGTACTTTAGCAACAAACATAGTGTACATTAGCAACTAGCATAGTGTACATTAGCAACTAGCATAGTGTACTTTAACAACTAGCATAGTGTACTTTAGCAACATAGTGTACATTAGCAACTAACATAGTGTACTTTAGCAACTAACATAGTGTACTTTAGCAACTAGCATAGTGTACTTTAGCAACAAACATAGTCTACTTTAGCAACTAGCATTGTGTTCTTTAGCAACTAACATAGTGTACATTAGCAATTAGCATAGTGCACATTAGCAACTAACATAGTGCACATTAGCAACTAGCATAGTGTACATTAGCAGCTAACATAGTGTACATTAGCAACTAACATAGTGCACATTAGCAACTAACATAGTGTACATTAGCAACTAACAGTATACATTAGCAACTAGCATAGTGTACATCAGCAACTAGCATAGGGTACATTAGCAACTAGCATAAGGTACATTAGCAACTAGCATAGTGTACACTAACATAGTGTTGCTAACGTAGTTAGCGATCCATTAGCAACTATGCTGAGCGTTAAGTAAATCCCGGCCCTGGGTGACTTCTAATGCACGTGTTCTTCCCCCAGGTGGCGCTGATGAAGCAGATGAAGGAGGAGCAGCAGAGGAGGAGGATGATCGAGGCCAAGAGGAACCGGGAGATCGCGCAGCTCAAGAAGGAACAGCGGCGGCAAGAGGTTCAGCTATTTTTGACCAGTTCTCTGTATTCACTTACGTAATTTAGGAATAACTCGTGCCTTTATTCCACATTTAAACACTCAGATATACCTTCTTTCATTTGAATGTCTGCTCCAGTTCAGGGATAAAATGTCGTGATATTTTAGTTGCTTTTGTGATTTGATATGAATGACTCGAATCAAAATGGAAACACCGTGAATCGCCTGTCGACTTGAGGTTTGACGCAGTAACCCCACCCCCACAGTACCAGATCCGCGCGCTGGAGTCCCAAAAGCGCCAGCAGGAAATGGTGCTGCGCAGGAAGACCCAGGAGGTGACGGCTCTGCGGCGGTTGGCTAAGCCCATGTCGGAGCGCGTCGCGGGTCGCGTTCCCCGACGGCCGCCCAGCCTGGACTCCGGAGCGGAGCTTTCATCCAGCACCGCCGCCACCTCCTCCGAACACGAGTCCGGACGCTCCGTCTCCAGCATCGTGCGCCAGTGGAACAACAAGCTCAACGGCTACCTGGGGGAGAGCGAGAGCCCCGCGGCGGGGCCACGTCTGGCCAGGTCCGACGACAGTAAAGCAGCTGCAATCGCAGTCGATACAAGCTACAGCTGAATTTAGCTTAGAGTTTACTGTTTAATCGCAGATGTCTTGCCTTATTCTGATTCGTGCAGCAGCAGGAAGAAGTTTCAGAGGAAAGGAGCGAGCAGCAGCTTCTCGAAAACGGCCCGGCAGAAGTGGCAGGCGCTGGAGAGGAGGGTCATGGACATCGTGATGCAGAGGATGACCATCTCCAACGTGGAGGCCGACATGGACCGCCTCATCAAGGTGGGCTTTTCATTCGTAACTTTTTAAAATCTCTCTCTTTTTTTTTTTTTTAGCAAGCTCTTCCTCACATATTTTTTATTTCTTTTGGGTTTGTCAAAAAGAAACGTGAGGAGCTCTCGGTGCAGCAGGAGACGCTGTTACGGAAGCGAGAGAAGCTGCTGAGCGAAGGACCCCGGGAGGAAGAAGAGGAGAGAATGGTTCAGGAGATGAACGAGGAGATCGAGGTGTTCAACGCCAACATCGACTACATCAACGACAGCCTGTCGGACTGCCAGGCCACCATCGTGCAGATCGAGGAGACCAAGGTTAGGGAATTAAAATGTGCATCGTTTAATATTATACTCTATTGTTTTATTTCGTGGTGCCGCAAAATGCACTGTTCACGATTTGGATGAAGGTTTGCAGTAGTTACTACAGCACCGCGTGGACGTAGACACAGAGAATATTATGGGGTTATGTTTGTGCCTTAATTCAGAGCTCACAGTGGAACCTTCACAAGCAAAATCTCCAAATGCACTCTCAGATCCACCTGCCTTCGCGCTCACATCTATGGAAGGCCAAAGGTGCCAAAATTCGCCTTTAAAGGCACCGTGCTAAAGCTCCATAAAAAGTGCCGCCTCTTACAGCCAGTGACGTTTGACCACAAGTCACTAGAGCGTTTTCAACTAATGATGTTAAAAAAATGGTGTTTTACTGTTAACTGCGTAAAAATATAGCCGAGTTGTGACACCGTTGGTGTTCCATAAACCTCAGCGCAAGGGCAGGTAGATATGAGCGCACGCTGAGTGTTTCAAGCACGCAAGTCAGAGGCAGAGTTGAGCAAGATTCTTTATCGGGATATGACATGACGTCGGAATATCGCACAGCCCTGATGGCATATACTGAAAGGTTTTGACTTGGTATTTTTATCCCTTACAGGACGAGCTGGACTCAGTGGACACCTCAGTGGTCATCAGCTCCTGCTCTCTGGCTGAAGCACGACACCTGCTGGACCACTTTCTCAAAGCCTCTATAGATAAGGTGAGTTTCCTTTTATATTTAAATAACTACTGATTTTTAAGATTGCATCACGAGGATGTTTGGGAAATTTCCTGAGCCGCGTGTGTTGGTTGTTTGTGTGTGTATATGTGTGTGTGTGTGTGTACAGAACCTGCAGGTGGTCCAAAAGGAGGCCCAGATCAGGCTGCTGGAGGGTCAGCTCCGCCAGACCGATGTGATTGGCTCGTCCCATAACCACATGATCCTGGACGCCCTGAGGGAGAAGGCCGAGTGTAACCCGGAGCTGCAGGCTCTCATTCACAACGTCCAGCAGGGTGAGAGCGGTCAGCTTTTCATCATGTAAAGGAGCGCACTGTTTATAAACGTTTCGTCCAGAGCAGTGTGAAAACCTCAGACGATGTATTTGGGTGTCAGACCTTCAGGGAAATGGTGTCGGAATTCTGCGAGTTCCGCATCTCCTGGTCTAATTGCTGCTGTATTTAGGAAGTTTGAACAAGTCATTTTGCTGTTCGTCTGTCATTCAGTGAAGTTTTTTTTGCTGTTTTTTGGATATGATTATGTACGTTTTTGGTCAGAATTTATTATTCCCATATTTGATTTCATTAAGTTTTGCATTTATCAACCAGACATCAGATCTTTAGAGGAAAAATGTGCTACCATCAAATTCTGTTAATAATCTTTTAGTCTAGGGCCGTGTGATATGACCAAACTCATATCCCGATGTCATTTCACATCCCGTTAACGATATATATCTCCTCTTTTCATTCTACAGAGAACGGCTACGCCAGCACGGACGAGGAGGTGTCCGAGTTTAGCCAGACTTCTGAGACTAGGTCTGCCTCCTTTAACGACTCACGCAGTTCATACACATCTCTTTGGCTCTCGTCTCATCTCAGCATTCTTAATAAACGTTCTTTTCTGTTACAGTTACTCACTAATGAAGTCCTCAGCAAGTCAGGATGACTTTAAGCTCAAGGTAAGACCGTCATAGCATCGAATTTAGGCATCTGATCCCTCATTTTAAACCTGAAGTATTTATTTAGTCTTAACATTTACATATAGGTCTTCAGCAGAGGAGAGAAGTGACGACACTTTGTGACTAGAACGTTTTACTCGCTATATTTTTAACACAAATAACTATACTTCCTACTTAAAAAAAACTTTTAAAAAGACTCGTTACTTTAGGACAATGCATTTGAGTGGAACGTTGGCAGCGCTACAATTCGCCTATATTTTTTTTGCGGCGCTCAGACGCCACCTTTTAGGCTGTAAACACAGGGGCTTTTCCGCCGCTGTAGTAAGGTGCCTATAAGGCAAATTGTGGCACCTTTGGCGTTACGTGGCACCTTTGTGAGGCTAGATAGGACTAGCCTCACAGCATTCAATAAGTAGCAGAAAGGTTGGAAGATAAACGTTTGCAGTGTGAAAGACCTGTCCCCAGTGCTTCCAGATGGAAGTATTTTAGGTTGGCTCGCTCTGTGCCGCTAGATAGAGTTGTACTGCAAGTCTTATACAGCTTTGCACCATTACGCTGGACATTTTAGAGTCTGTACATTTTTACTTTTACTTAAGTTAAAGTTGAATCAGAATTCTTACTTTTATTAGTATTTTTACTAGGTATCGATACCACCCTCCGTGCAGGAACTCGTACCCGGAACAAAATTCCCCGATACCTACTACCGATACCACATGTGGAAGATATGATGTTATGTTCAACGCCACACAGAGGCAGTGTAAACGCCACAACACTTGCCAAATAAACTGTAAACTGTGCGGAGATAAAAATGTCAGCCGTCTGGACGTACTTTAAAATAAATGATAATGACAGCAGCAAAGCAGACTAATATTTGAATATTTTAATGTTTAATATTTTATTGAACTGTTGCTTTTTTATGTTTTGATACATATAGAACAAATAAATGGATAAAAAATTAGTATCATTTATTTAAAAAAATGACATAATAAGGTTCAAGTGTACTTTAATTTATATTTTGGTTTTTGAAAGTGTTTTTTTGAGTTTAGACTACATGATATTGGTAAAAATAAAAAAAAAAACTTCTAAAAAATCCTACTATTATTGTCATTGTTATTAATAACAGACCTACACAGGTATCGGTACTCGGTATCGGTGAGGACCCAAAAATAAATATTGGTACTTGTACTCAGTCTCAAAAAAATGGTATCGGTGCAACCCTAGTTTTTACAAGAGTATCTGGACTACATGTGTGTCGTGTAGTGTGTGCGCCTCGACCACCCCTGCTCTTCAGCGATAGTGTCTAACGAGTGATGGTGGAATGTCCACTAGATGGCAGTAGAGTATAAAACACTCTATTCAGCCTGCGCTTCTGTTTAATATCCGTCCCCGTGCTGAGCCTAGACTTAAAACGAAACAGCTAGTTAAAACTAGACTTACAGTCTTGAGTTGATGAAATTTTGGTATCCAATTTGATTTGACTCCACACTTTAAGGCAACAATTGCACTACCTGCTCTTCTGCTTCATGTCACACCCCCGCCCCAGGCCGAGCCTCGTATTTCTGCCCAGATGAAGGCCATTTCGGCAGAGTACCTGGGCCCCATCCTGGACTCCACCACCAAGCACATCACCAAATCTCTGGCCTCGCTGTCGGAAATCCACGAGAACGGCTTGGGCTTGTCTCTGCGCGAGCCCTACTCCAGAGAGAGTGTGTCTCGGACCATCAGCCTGCCCGTGAGGGGGCACACTTTGTAAGTGGGGCTCGATTCTAGTTTCTTAAAGAGAATTGCAGCTAAGTATGGCTCACTAACCTACTATGGGATAACTATGGATGCTGGCCAAAGCCTCGCATTGAAATGGACTCAGTTACGTGGTCGGTCCTGATTGAATTCTTATACTTTAAAGCTAATTTTGTGCAAATTGTGTATTTTTAATCATGTTTGCATTTTGGAGTTAACTTCCCCTTTAAGGCTGTTTTACTGTGTTGCTTATGTCAGAGTGCCGAAACTGTAAACTGTCTGCTTTGATGGTGTCATTTTGTCTTACCTCTTTCTTTTTTATTTAGTCCGCGGCAGTCCAGAGTTTCGGACTCTTCTCCGTTGACCAGGAGGCCGTCTTACGACAGAAGCCAGTCGTACAGGTGAGGTTTTGGGTCGTTTTTAGGTTCTGCAGGGTGTTTGTTGGAATAAAGGATTACACCAGCACATATTTTATTTATGGTATTTATCATTTGCTGGTTTGATGCTGCTCTGGTTGGTCAGGTTTTCAAAACACAGCTTGAAGGGTCATGAACACGCCCAGCTGTTGTTGATTTCTTGTTAACTCATATGTTCATGATTCTTTATACTCATTGGCTCAGCTAGTTTGGCGTCAAAGCCAGTTACATGTAGGGGAGTAACACTGATCTACATCAATACATTTTCACCGATCAGCGATCTCATAGCTATAGCATTAGAACACCACTACCGTGTGCCGTAGCCCAGGAATAAAAATGTCAAATGGTATTCTGGCTTTTCGTTATTTGATATATGTGACCCTCCACGGCAAAACCAGTCGCTTGTCGCAAATTTTCAAATTGAGTTATGTTTTCATGAAAGGGCATAAATCAAGCTTCAAAACTATACCTATATGGATGAATGGGACGACATACGACTGAGATATCAACACTCAAAGGAGTCGGGTTTCTCCTGTCACGCCAAGAAATCTGCCTTTGAAGTTGACTATCGCCGTAGCACTCACAGACGCTTGGTGCAGTCGCGGCTACGTTTGCATTTACGGTAGCCTACGCTGCATTCACAGCCACACGGATAGCCTACCTGCGTTAGGTTAACTGAACTCGGGAGACGAAGATGGATTCCGGAGAAATATCTTCACGCTAGTCAACCAGTGGATTTACCGCAAATATTGGAGTAGAGCGGTCAAAACAGAAACTTTTAACATTCTGCTGGAATTGAATTCCTCACCTCAAGAAAGTCAGGTTTTTAGGATGGAAAGGGTAAGTTTCTCAGCCAGATTTATTTCACAACAGTACAGTATAGACCTTCCACTGTTTCAAAACACTAAAACCAAAAAATCCAACATTTTACCCCACGCAACATAAACGCTTGTTTTTCTCGGAAACTTCTGTTGCGACAAGCGACTGGTTTTGCCGTGGGTCACAAATATGGAAGAGACTGTATTAAATCAGCATATAATACTGACTCATATTGATTAATCAATTGAATCGAATCAACATTGTTTTGTTGACTTTATATCATGAGACATTGAATCATCACTCACTGAATCGATATAATATCATATCGTGATGGAATGATTTTTACAGACATCTGTTAGAGATTTGAGTCAGTATCAGACTAATATCAGATATCAGCATCAAATCGACTACTAAGATGAGGATTATTTAACTATTTAGCAGTGCACAGTTCTTTTAAGTGTGTACTGTTCCATACGTAGTTTTTCGCACTCAAGTTCAGATGATATCGCATATATAACGTATGCAAGAGTCTCTGCATTTGAATTTAAAAATCTGGAAGACATTGTTTTACAAGTGTAGAGGAACATGTGAGATTAGGCATGGCACGATACCACTTTTTATGTTCGATATCGACACCGATAATGTACATTTGTACAGAAAATAATGCTTAAAAAAAATTCTGAATACATGACTGAGATTATGGTGTTATGCTTAAGGAAATTACGTAACATCTCAAAACAAAATAACATCTAAAAAATTTAATTGTTTCTGTAATTTTGTGACGGTCCCTAATCCCGCGGCGCCAAAACCATCAGGAACACAGATTGCGAGCGAGAGCTGGTGTTGTTAAGGAAATTCAACGGTATCACGTGATTAGCTTTTGGGGTTGTGTGTTGCGTTTCGTTGCTTGTTCTGCTCATTGTAATATCAGTATGTATGAATTAGAGTGAATGTTGAACAATAAACCAGCTTTACCGCAGTAACACTTCCCATGCATAACGAATAGTGCGTGTGCACATGCGCAAACATAGTAAAACCTACAATTTACTGATCGGCTCCATAGATCAACCCAATGCCATTAATACCCGTTCCAGCTATTTGAGCCACTATCGGGCCGATATCCGGTCCGACGAGTCACAGTTTTGGAATAATATAGCGTTTCCTTCTGTTTCCTGATGTATTCAGACCTCCAGACGTGATCTACACTCCTCCCTCCTCTCCCCCACTCCGAACCCGCAACGACCGCAACGTTTTCTCTCGTCTGACCAGCAACCAGAGCCAAGGCTCCGCACTGGACAAGTGAGTGACCTCAAAATCTTAAACCTTTCAGCGTCGAAATCCTCCCACGCTTTTGTTGTTGCCGTCTTTCCGGATTAAGTGATATCTGATTTTTTGTGGAGATACGAACCGAGGGCCAGTCCAACAAGGCCAATTAGACTTCACTACTTAAACCCAGTCTAAGCCTCTCTTAAGCTTCCCAACAGCCTTCTAAGATTGGCCCACCCTTTCCCCTTCATTATTAATACAGCATCTAATTCCCCGATCTGATGGGCGCGTCAGCGTCCCCCGCGTGAGCCGCGCCGATAACGAGGGCCCTGCGCAGTAAGCTGCCATTAGCGCCGCGCTTCCTGCCGACGTTCGTTATAGCGCTGCGAGCGGGCGAATTAGGGAACGATAACCAATTATTTCACCTTCTGAAGATGACTGCCTCAGCTGTTTTCCTCTCGAATCTGCACCGGCGGCGAGCCACGTTGAAGACGTAGGGGTCATGTCACGGGAATACTGAGCTTGCCGAGCGAAATTCTTCCCAGGTTTCTCTGGAAGCAGTTGTCACAGTTCTGTTTGTTTCTTTGAAATGGTGAGATTGCATCCCATCAGCTTGAGTTGGGTTGTTGTGTTGTTTTCTTATTACTTTATTATTATGTGTAACTCCCTTTCCGTTTAACACCAACTGTACGTTATTAAAGATAGTGTGTCTACGCTTGAAATTAGCATCACAAGTGGACAGGGAACATCAGAGATTCCGACAGCTCCTTATAAATAGATGTGCGTTGTAATTCTAATCAGTGTAGCTCCGAGGCGTGTGTGTGTGTGTGTGTGCTGATTAATTTCAGTAGTGTTCCAAAGTGGGAAAGACAGACACTTCATTAACCTCCGGATCACTCCGCTTTTGTTCGGAAGATGCCTGTCGCTTGCCTGTATTGTTTTCCCTCGACTTGGAGTCGTTGCCCTCTTGACTTGAGCTTCCCCTTTCCGCTAGATTTGTAATTTGAGCGGGAGCAGAGCCTTATTAGAGGCGGCTCCGAGCGGTGACCCTTATCAGACCCGAGTATGACTAGGAAAGATGTGCGAGAGGGTTTTTAAGCTCGGTGTCCTGTAGACGGAGTTAAATGAGGCGCATCGTATTTTTAAATAGGAGGGCTATCTAGGAAATGAGGTTTTTTTTTTTTGCGCACTATGAAGCGTTGGAGTATAGAATTGATAACTGAAGCATGACTTGACCTTTGACCTGCTCTGCATGTTGTACGGGCTTCTGAGGGGTCAAATCTGGAACTTGAATTGTGTTCATGATTTTTAAATGTGGTACTTCTACAGCTTTCTGGATCTTCAATCATTCCAAATGTTCAACTTACTAATTTATGCCATGTCCACACGTACGCGGGTGTTTCTGAAAACCGAGGTTTTGCTCTGCGTTTTGGCCTTTCGTCCACACGTACACGGCGTTTTGGGTCAGTGAAAACGGAGGCTCTTGAAAACTCCGGCCAAGGTGGCGTTTTTTGAAAACTCAGTTTCTGCGTTTAGGTGTGGACCAGAAAAACGAAGATTTAGAAAAACGGACCGTTTCGCGTCACACCGTGCGCCACTCATATGACGTCACAGTATGCGCCGTGTCTACGTTAGGTTTTCATCTACAACGCCCGAAGTATACAAAGTATTACTGCTCTCAGCCTTGTTAGAAGTTTTGGCATGCTTATACTAATGCGCAGAGTTACTGTCCGTCCACACATACGACTCATGCTTTAGTTTTTGCGCCATTGTTGTTTGTCTACCGGAAACAGGTAATGACGTCCCCCTTCCAAGGCTTCTGATTGGTCACCAATGCTATACGGTTTAAGATTATATCGCCACCTGCTGCCTTGGCATGCTTTTGACAGTGTTTTTTGCCATTGCATGTGGACGGAGATATTTTTGGAAACGTGCTCGTGTGGACGTGATTTTAAAAATAAATAAAAAAACGGAAAATCTCCGTTTTCAGAAATACCCGTGTACGTGTGGACATGGCCTTAGGTGGAATCAATTGATAGTTGCCAAGTTACCTGTTGGAATTGTCTGCAATGCGGCTTTGTCACACCTCCTTGTTCTGAATTATTTTACTGATATTTTATAAGGTTAAAGTAAAAAATGAAATCATTGATGTTTTTCCCAGTGCTTCACCTAACCTCCCCTTAAACTGATTAGTACAGTCTGACTGTTTTTACCAAAAGGATTAGTTTATTTATTTTATTGCTGCAGTGCCAGGATCAGCTCGCAAATCAGAACATGATGGAAATTTATGACATTTCCTAGTGTTTAGACAATTCTGAACTGCAGTATCAGTTAGAAAAACTATCAAACTTCAATCTGATAAGAAGGAATTGTTTCTTTAGCAAACACACCATTTGTCTTGGGTTAATTATTCCCACAAAAGAATCATTTCAGGAAAACATTTGCTCCTGTTTCCTCGCCTGAGAAACTGTAGCTGTTCTCACCCGCACAGCTTATGAAAACGACTCCAACTCTCCTAATGATGCTTCAGGCTAAAAAATCTCACCAGTGACAATTTAAGCAGCTTTTGAGGTTCTTCCATTCTTGTGTGCTTTGTTAGTAAACGTTTACAGCTGTTTAAGCCCAGAGCTTGACTTATTTATTTTAGGGTAAAAAAAACAGATTTGGAATGAGCTTGACGTTGCCTTTCACACTGTATATGATTTGATGAATAGGTTCTGTTAATTGACTTCTTTCATTTAATTTCAACTAACGTATAAGTTTTCACTGTTTCAACTACAGCTTTGTAAAGAGAGAATGTGTTAATATGCCTTATAGGAATATCGTACCTTTTCAATCTATGGCCATGTCCACACGTACACGGGTATTTCTGAAAATTTTCCGCTTTCATTTTTTTTAAAATCGCGTCCACACGAGCACGTTTTCACAAATATCTCCGTCCACACGCAATCGCAAAAAACGCTGTCAAAAGCATGCTTTGCATTGTAGATGAAAACCTAATGGAGACACGGCGCACACTGTGACGTCATATGAGTGGCGCGCAGTGTGACGCGAAACAGTCGTTTTTCAAAATCTTCGTTTATCTTGTCCACACCTAAACGCATAAACAGTTTTCAAAAATCGCCACCTTGGCCGGAGTTTTCCAAAACCTCCGTTTTCACTGACCCAAAATGCCGTTTACGTGTGGACGAAAGGCCAAAGCGCACAGAAAAACCCGTGTACGTGTGGACAAGGCCTATAGCAGTACATTGTTGGTCTTTCCATCTTACAGATAGATCAGGTGTAACATTCATGTAGAACGTATTAAAACCCTGCCGTGCAGTTCTTACAGAGAGCAATACGTGGCTTCAAATAATGAGTTTTAATAATTAGTATATATCATTTACTGAATATTGAATTTACTTGATACTTTAAGGAAGCAAATGAACCAGATGGAATTTTACACTGTAAATGAACACATAAACTTTTAAAAATAGCCATAGTTATTACAAAATCCACTTTTAGGTTAATCTGGCATTTTCCGAGTCGCATTTCCCTGAACTGACTTAAAAATGTAGGACTGAAATTGTAGAAATTATAGTTGAAGTTGAAGTAAATAAAAGAAGTATGTTAACGTGACTTAAATCATTTTTTACAGTGCAGACTGGTGACTTTTTGGAGTGATTTTGTTATTCCCAACAAACATTCGATTTCGATTGAACATGAAGTAATTAAAAATGTATAGAAATGATTCCCAAATCTTGTGTAAAACATCTGATTTGAGTGTTTTGAAGGCTTGGAGCAAATGTTTGGAAGATTGCAGCCAAGAGTGGGCTCCTGTGATGTCCAGTCGGATTTCGTCTTATTTGTCTTTTTTAACACCTTCCTGACCAGCCTCTGCATACTGTTTAACTCCTCCCTCTCTCCTCATGCCCCGCCCCCTGTCTGCTGCCTGCCTCCTGAGAAGCCCCGCCCCCTCCCTCCCTCCCTCCCTCCCTCCCTCCCTCTCTCTGTAACTGACTCCTCCCACCTTTTCCCCTAACCCTGCTGCTGTTCTGCCCTTTAGGTCCGATGACAGCGACTCCTCTCTCTCGGAGGTGCTCAGGTAGAGATCTCTGTCTGTCTGTCTGTCTCATTTCCGCATCTGGTCTTGTCTCAGAGGGTGCGGCCAATGTTCCAGCATGCCGAAATTGTCACTGACCCCTCCCTTTCTCTCTCTCTCTCTCTCTCTTTTTCTCGCTCTTTCTTTCTCTCCCACTTGTAATCCTCATTGCCCATATGTTTGCTGTGAAACCCTGACAAAACCCACTGAATGAACCTTATGGTCTGATCTGGAGAAGACGCCACTTGAGCTTCACAGGTTTTTATAGGCATCACGTGAGTGTGGAATAGTACACCTCACAATTATTTTAGAAATTAGGCCCCGTATACGCGTAGCAAAGTATTTATAAAAACTTCTTTTTTCTCCTGTTTTTGAAAATTACCTCGTAGACATGAGCCCGTTTCCAAAAAATAGCTCTACACACGAATCCGGATAACTAAGCCGTCAGGGGCCGTCTTGGAAAAAAAAAAGAAACAAATTACATCCGGTTACAATGACTTTTACATCCGGTTGCTTCGTCAACAATGACGAATAGAGAGCTATGGACAGATGGGGACGTCGAGTTACTTTTACACGTTAGAAGGTGCAAACAAGCCCAAACAGCTTGAATAAGGGAGACGAGAAATCGCTGCTCTGATAGTATCCGTCTTCAACGTAAACAAAGGTCGCACACCTGACGTCAACGCATTTCCTGTCGCACACTTATGACGCTATGAACCTAAAACTCCCGTTTCTCTCGTCCACACGTTGTCACTGAAGCCGGAGTTTTCAAAAATGGTCTGTTTTAGTGACTGAAACCTCCGTTTATCTGTAGACGATATGCGCCACTGCATAAAAAAAGTCCGTTTTTATAAATACCCGGCTACGTGTGTACGGGCCCTTAATCAGTTTTGGCTCCATATTGGCGTGACCTATTTGAGGCTTACAGGAGGCTGATTTATAGGACATTAACAGAAATATGCATTGTTGTTTTGGCAGAGTAAGAGAAACCTTCGCTAAAGTTTTTGTAGCAAGCGAGTCAGCTGCGTCAAATAACGAAGTTGATGAGGCGAATTAAATATTATACGGATGCCGTAAGGTGCGACATTTTTTTTTTTAAAGACGGTGGCTCCACAAAATGTTTAGCTCTTACTAGTGTTGGGGAGTAACGGAATACGTGTACTGACGTGACCTACTCAGATTACAAATGATATGTAGCTGCATTGCGTTACAGGTTAAATAGATGGTAATCGGAATACAGTTACATTGTTAAAAAAAAGGATTGCATGACAGTATTTTTCTGTTTCACGCGGTTATCCTCTATCTAAAAAATTACCGGAAACCCTTCAACACACGCAACCAAAGATTCTAATGTAAACGTCCAATTAACGTAAGTTGCCGCAGTCACACGATGGAGGAGTCAGAGCTGGAGCCAGCACGACAGAGCCAGGACAGAAACGCATTTCTGTCTCGGAAATTCAAACACTTCACATTAAAAAGACGAATTAGAGCGGAATATGAAGGGTGTGATTGCCATAATAATACAGTTGTAAAAAGCGAGACAGTTTGGAAGTAATCCAAAGTATTCAGAATACGTTACAAATGACATTTTAGGGCATGTATTTTGTATTCCATAGTGGAATACGTTTTAAAAGTAACGTTTCCAACACTGGCTCTTACTAGGTGAAGTGGTGAAACAAAATCCCCCAAATCGTTGCCACTGGGCACATACAACGTTTGCGTGTTTTGCGACTAATAACGCGTCAGAGTTGGCTGTAAACACGCGTTCGCTGTGCTTTTTAAGACTGTGCCTGCAGAATATTTTAAATTAGTAGCCATTCTGAAAACAGTGACAAAGTAACGACGCCAAACCGAAATAAAAAGTACGAAGCAGAAGAGTTATTCGCCTCATTCGCTGAACGAATCTGATGAATTTATCCACAGGAGCCGTGTTGGTTCTTTTGAGTCACGTCAGGGGAGGCTCCTAAAAATTGCCTCCGTCAAAACCCCGCAGTCTGGCACCTGGCGTGCGGCTCAATTCCTTCCCTCCTTATCTAATAGAGGCGCATCCAGGCGCCGCTCCGTAGCCCCCGTTATCGCGACGCGGCGCTCGCATTTTTCTCGCCCCTGTTGAGCGGCTCTCCCGTTACACCATTAGAAACTGATGGCGCTGCGGCAGAAGGAGGGAGAACCGGGAACAGCTTCATTTTTACACAGCGATGTAGACAATGCACTCCCACTCTCGGGGTACTACAAAGCGCAGCCACGTTGATTGATCTCATTAAGAGTCGCCGTGTGAAGTCCTGGCCGGCGGGCGAGCGCCTGGCTAATGCGGTGCCAGTACACCGGGAAGCTTAGAAAGCGGGTTTTCCCTCTCAGATCCGCCCCGGGCTCCTGCTCATCCGTGGGCTTCCTTCTTTCCTTTGAACAGCGGTGCTCTATCCCTAAATCCCGTTATGGGAGCAGGCCGATAAGGTTCATTCATGCCCAAATTCCCCTTCCCCGTGGTCTCCCCCACCCCGCACGTGGGGCTTCATCCATCCCAGCCTCGTCGCCTCACCATCTCTAGAGGAGTGTACGATACACATATGTCCACCATATAAAATGTTTATTTTGGGGGCCATAAGATGATGCATTTGTGATTGAGTAATTAATTAGTGAATTAATTCATAAATAAATAAATAAATAAAACGTTGGTTTTGGGGCCTTACTGCAACCCCAGTTGGGATTAAGCGGTTCCGGTAATGTATGAATGAATGACATTCTGTAATAATAATAATAATAATAATAATAATGGGAAAATGGAAAAATGCCAAATTATATCTATAAGTTAATATATACTAATGTGTACTAAATAAATACATTAATTACTTCTAAACAGTGTGATTAATTTTTATATGGACCAAATTTCAATCAGAAAATCTCCCAGTTATAATGATTCTTGTAATTCCTTCAGTCATATTCCTAGATAACTGATGTAGACCAACATTCTAAAACTTAATTAATTAATTCTGTCTATGTCATTTTTTCTATAAAAAAGCCTAACTCAGTTACCAAATATTTGTAGAAAACTATATAAAATTCTATTAAACAGAATTCATTGTTTTCAGTTCTATTTTTAAACTTCTTTAAAAATATTTTAAATACTAAATACATTCATTCATGTAGTAACAGTTCCTGATGATTGGAGTGAAAAACGTTTAAAATAAAAATCTGATTTTTTAAAACGATTCATTTGAGCTCATTGAGAGGAAACTCCCCCAATGATCAAGGATCCAAGCATTCATCACATGTAGGGATGAAGAGGCCTTCTGTTGAGCAGAGGTAATGTGGCACGTACACCCTCCACCCTGGGATCTCTGGAGATGGGGGAGACGAATGGTGGATGAAGGAATCTCACTGCACACCTCCTGCCTTCATATCCCTCGTTCCCGAGCCCCTCCTCTCCTCCCCACAGACGGGTCCAGATGTTCGAGCTCACTCTGCATCGCCTTAGCAGCTGCATGTAGATATTTGAGTTGACGTCACATGGCGCCATTTGATTTCTGGATGTCACACATATTTTATATATATTTTTTGTGGCCGCTTTGTGTAACGTGGAATTGTTTTACTTCACTGTGGATTTGTTTTTTGTGCACTTGTTTAGTTTTTGGGACCAGGTTTGGGATTTCATTGCATCGCACTGTGCATGTGATTTTGTCCCAAGGTGCCTCAGTGGTGTGTGTATTTCAGAGTATGTGTTTATAGTTGTTTTGAAAGTGAACCCCAATAATGTTGCTCAGCATGGCACTGCACCTACACTGCTACCGATTTAGGTGTGATGTGAGGTGATCTGGAGAGCAGATGAAGAGACGCCGCGCATGTTTCACGCTCCATCGCTGTTAAAGAGCATCACCTGCGGAGCACAGCGATCTGCCGTTACCGTCCTGTCGAGTGAACGCGGCTTTCGCACTTAAATCAGCCTTAATCACTTAAATTTCAGCAGAGTCATGCAGATTTCATCCGCCACTGTGTTTGATTTTTACGGTGAATCTACAACAGCATTTACAGTGTTAAGCAGACGCTCTTGTCCCTGGAGCAACTAGAGGTTAAGGATTCGAACCTGGTCCAGAGGCGAGTGTCCCAACCACTAGACCACCATCACTTACCACAAGTACAGCACTCTACCTGTGGTAAAAGTTCATGTTAGATTTTATTGGTTTTGAGACACCTGCATCTTGTGATTACAGATCCTCAAAACAATCAAAGAAAGCTTCCTATATTATTGATTTTCACAGATTTCTTCTGGGATCATTTTTGGGTTTTTAAACTGGTTTTTTTCTCTTATTCGTAACTGATTTAGACTCAGTTTTGATCAATCTGAATTAGTTAATTAGTGTGACTCATTTTCTGACTGCACTTTTAATAACTAGTGTGTTTCCTGTCTGTATCAAGAGTCTCTAACACATACATAGACGTCCATGTTGACATCTAATCCTAATCCTAATCCCAGCCTTTAACTCCATTACTAAAAGCAATTAAGGTCTTGGAAGTCTTCAATTCTTAGTACTTCTACATTTATTATGGGGAACTGAAGTCCTCGCAAAAAATCGTTAAAATCTGATTAAACCTAGATTTTCCTGATCTTTTCTGCTTATTAATTCGCAGTCCAAAAACTAGAGGCTTCCATCGATGTTGGTTTTTCAGCCGATATCGTATATCGATAATCTCTAGTTAACGGGTCAAGAGTGATATTTAAAAACCAATATAAACAAAAAGGAAATTTGTCATAAAATGTGAATTTTAATAAATACGGTTTAGTCGAACTTTCCTGAAGTTTGATGCTATGCCAGGTAAGTTTTTGTGGTGTGAGTGACAACGAGGTTTAAAAGGATTGGTTGCTTCGTGGTCACATAATATCAGAGACCGCTGCTAGGTGGACATTAAATGAAGCAGCTAGAGCAAGAGCAAACGCACAGAGAGAAGAAGAGATCTGCAGTGGTTTTCACAGAAGACCTTGTACTCATTATTGGGACAAATTAAACACTCAAATCAAAAAGTTTCAATATCGGCCCCCCGACAGTCTCCCGCCGACAATCTGTCGACCCTTACTTAAAACAACCTAAAACACTTGCTATCTTTATGAGATCCTCAACTAACAGCCTCCACACACCCAGGCTAGTCTGCATGGATTTTTCACACACATCAGGCCACACACACACTCGCCTGCTTCCTCCCCTCCTAAGAGATGCCCCCGTCCCAGTTTCCTCTTTAATCAGCCTCCCTCCTGTCACCTCCCAGTAGCCGAGCCACAGCCTTCCGGGGACCCTAAAGAGCGCCTTGAGCCGGACGTCGGCTCACCGGAGACTAATTTTCCTCCTTCCCTTTAAAGTCCCGGGCCTCATTCGCTCTTCGACTGTCGCCTCCTTTTCTCCTGGACTTTGAATGCTGCATTCCGTGAGGAGACGTGCTCGTTATTTTTCCAGAGGGGGGGAGAGAGAGAGAGAGAGAGAGAGAGAGATTGTTTAGCTCTGCCAGCTTCCTGATGGATTCCACGGAAGTGTGTGTGGACTAATTGGCAGGGAAGTGTATGAAGGGAGAAGGGGGATGGAAAGTTTTGACAGCGATGCTACATCAGAGAGATTTTTTCTCCCCCCGCCTGGGTTTTACCAGCATAGCGGTCCCACCTGTTTTTGGAGCTTTTTTTTTTTGCCATGTTGGGGCAGTGCCGAGCCGTGCCCACTTCGTCTTAAGGCTGAAATATACTTGCTGTTAATTACGTATACAATGCACAGCCGCCGTATCCGTATCCCCCTGCGTCTTCAGGTCGGTTTTTGTGTCAAAATTAACGAACGATATCATACGTAATTTATAGGGGCAGTGTTAAGTAGATCTGCACTCAAAAGTCAAGCACTTCTTTGCTGGACGCGGATCTATTAGGCGGTCGAACGCACTATCGCCGCTTATTTCGCTGCCGGCGTCAGCCTCAGTATAGACGGCATTAATGTTTTGACCAAGACATGTTTGTTTGGAATAACAGACAACGATGTTAAGATACAGATTCATTCATTTATTAGGTTTGCGGCCTCGACACTGACCCCTGGTGGTATGAGTACATTCTACAGATTGGCGACGCATTGTGCACGGACTTCAGTATATCAGCACAACGCAACAACGCAAATCGCGTACGGACACGCGACATTGAAGATCAACATAAGTATATTTCAGCCTTATTTTACGGCGTTCGGCTTTGATCTCGTATTTTTACGGCTTCGGTCTTTAAGGAAATATTTTAATCTGAAAGCATGACAACAAATAAATATCTTAATATATTTTAGTTATTTAGTTGGGTGCGTTAAGACGAGATTTTGCTTGCGAACGTTCCGCCTGTGTGCTCAGAATTTTGGCCAATGATTTTAAGAGAAAGTAGGATGTGGCAACTCCCATTATTTGGACTTGACACCTGACACAAACGCCATCTTTCCGACGCATTAACAAAGCAGCATCATCAAATACGGGCAATCTGTAAGGGTCCGATGACGATGACTTAAAGAAAGCAATTATTTATCGATTTCCGGATACGATTCTCGTGCATCCCCTAGTTTTATCCCCTGACGTAAGCAGCCGCATCTGGCAACGCCTGTAGTAGTGAGACGCATGCGGCGAAAAACGACATAAGTAAGTAGGCGACAGAAAAAAGCAAAACAGACCAACCGCACAAACCGAACCGCAATGTTGAAAACGCCGCCTTCGCCGCCCAGAGCTCCCCAGAAGTGCCGGTAGCATGAAACCTCTGCCGCAGTTCAACTTAAACACGCCTAACCGCTTCCTGCCAGTTCTCGCCAGAGTTTCGATTCCGCCACAGCAATTTTGTTCCACCCGCCTGCCGTTGTCGCGTCATTACATTTGCCCGCAGCGCTCCGCCTGATCTTCGCTTTTGAGACGGATTCGATTCGCTGGGTTTACACCGATTCGCGCCTGACTGGAACGGAGCGACAGGTGTCATCCCGATGTTTGTGCTAATTCTGTCATCTTTTAGGTCGTAGCTCACGTGGCCTCAACCATCCAATCTTCGAGGTCTGTTTGCTTCGAACTCTCCTCGTCAGACTTAGAGGAAGAGAGTCGGCGCCGGGCACAGCTTCTCAACACTTTCCGGCGAATATATTAATAAATAAATGCCTGGTTTAAAAGCTTCCTGCTGCTTCCTGTCCTCAGATGCGTTATTTTTGGGCTTTTATCGCGAAAAGAGCACCGCAGCATCCGCAGATAACTTACAAACACTTCTGCGTTTCAGCAGACCCAGACACGCAGATACACTCCAGCCATTTATACATATATATATATATTATTGCTACACACACACCCCCACACACATTCATTCCAGCGACCAGGCGCGACGGCCAATAGTGACTCAGCTTCAAGGTAAATAAATGCGCATATAAACGCCGTTAAACTACACATTTTGCCGAGATTTTTGAGATGTTTCGGGCGTAATTCGCCCGCTTTGCCTGTTGCTAAAATTTCTGCAGCAACGCTGCTGTTTCAGATCCTGCTAACCCAAAATGTCTCAAACAGCCGGGCTTAATTTCTTAATGGCGCTCGATTTGCCAACGCATCACAGATCAGTAGGCAGGACGTTCTGACAGTATGATAACCTTAAGCCAAAAAATGTCAGCATTATGCATCGATTACGGCTCAAAAATGGGTTGCTTTAAAATGTGAGATTTATTTATTATCAACATCGAGAACATTTGGAATGTTAGTAAACGTTACGTTAAAATATAACGAATATTAAAATGTCAATTTGTCCTGGCGCTGGATCGCTCAGAGGTTCAATGTTATTGTTGATCATCGAGGTGATCAACGTTTCATCGATTCAAAACACTCTCAAAGTAGTGTCATCAGCGTTTACTCTGCGCTGCCGCCGAGCCGAAGCGCATTCCTCGACGAAGCCGTAAAAGCAGCCTGCGTTGCAGGAACACACAGGGAGTAGTTTTACTGCTTAAACCCCTGCCCTTGGCAGGACCGCGGCACCGGGGCTCCACCAGGTCTAATCACGGTGGAAGTTGCTGTTAATTTATGTATTTTTGAAAAGTTAAGATTTTCCCCCGAGGTGTAATTTTCAGCGCGTACCACTGCCTCGGCCTCCGCCTCCTGACATGGCTTTCTTATTTGCCTGATACAGCTTCACTGCCTTTTATCTCCGTGTGAGAGTGGGTCTGGGGGATTCGGCGGAGGAAGAGGAGGAGGAGCAGGACGGAGAGATGAAGAAGCGAAGAAACTATGACCTGCCAGCTGTGTGTGTGTGTTTTGGGGTTTAGGGGTGAGGTTTTGGTGTTTGGTTTGGGAATTGGGTTGTGGGTTAGGTGTGTGTGGTGGGTGTGGGTGAGGGGGTGTGAGGCAGGTGTGAGGCAGGTGTGAGGTGTTGGGAAAGGAGGGTGTGTTGTGTGTTGGTGTGTGTTGGGTGAGGCAGGTGGGTACAGGTGATGTCGAGGTGTGTTGGTGAGTGTGAGCAGGTGTTTATGTGTGTGTGTTTATGTTTATGGGTGTTTAAGGGTGTGTGTGTTTACATGTGGTGTTTATGGGTGGGTGTTTAAGCAGAGGGTACATGGTATATACATGTGTGTTTGTGTATATGTGTATGTACAGGTGTTTTATTTGTGTGGGTTATTTTATTAGTAGTGGGGATATGTGATGTGTGTGTGGCGGAGGTTCAGTGTGTAGATGTGATGGTTGTGTGTGTGTGTGTGTGGTGTGTGCTGTGTGTTATCTATGTGTGTCTACATGTGTGTCTACCTGAGTGTGTTTGGGTGTGTGTGTGTTATCTGTGTGTGTCTACATGTGTGTGTTGTGTGGGTGTTGGTGTGTGTAGTTCTCATTAGAATATACGGATGGGAAAATGCTGTTCACACACACACACACACACACAGAGCTGCAGCCCAAGGTGTAATTTCTGTTTTGTACGCGGTTCACATTTCACCATGCCGGCTGAACGTGTGTGTGTGTAGGGGTGTGATCAGTCCGATGGCGGTGCTGAAAGGGGGCAGGACGGCTCCGCTTGCAGTGTGTGTGTGTGTACGTGGCTGAGGACACTAAATTTCACACCGATGAGCTGCTGTTCACCGCTCTAAAGGTATAATAATACACACACACCACGCTTTCCTCTGTTGTCAAGTGCCATAGAGAGCTTCAAAGAGGAGAAAGAAAATGACGATTCTGATGAATTATTGTATGAAGTGAAAACTCGTTTGGCTGAAGACGAGCAGGAAGAGCACGTTGCAGTGTTTAGTGGAAGATGAGAAGACGCTGTAGATGTTGCGTTTTCTTTTGATTGGCTCTTTTCAGAAGAAGTACAGACCGGTTTTAAGAAAGGAATTGACACGCTAACTTTGTGTTTTAATATTTGGTTCTAAACCATCAAAAAAAACATGACTAAACAAAATCCGTTTCATGTAAAGATCTAGAACGACGCTAGAACGCTAAATGATCTTTATCTTCGTGTTTATAATTTTTAAAAATATTTTTCCCAATGAAATACTTTTTCCAATCCCCAGTTATTGAGGCCCGAATGCTAACCATTCTATCGAGAAAATCCTAAATCCTTCAGATTACGCAGAAAATGATCAGTAGAATTGATGTGATCCCTTCCCCGCCTAATGAACAGCGACAGGCCTGACACGATATATTTGTAAGTTTCAGTAGGAGCCCATGCATCACTATTACGCCATGTAGGAAGGAGTTCCGGGTCGAAGTCAAAACTGTCACCCGTTGTACGGTGTGAGAGCGCCAAGCCTGCCGGGTTGTAGTCCTGTCCTCAATCAAGACGCTGCCCCTCCGCCGCCATCGGGACACACAGTTTCCAGACTTTAATGAGGGGCCACATAATGTCCACAGGTCAAGCTGCATGAGTTAGGGAGCGGCAGAGCAGGTTATGATTTTGTACTTTTTATCTGAGCTTGTTAAGTAAGAAGGGGAAGCCTGGAGGAAGCGTGTGATGTTGCAGATCTGAGGCTTTGGAGTGATCGTGATATTAAGTGCGGCTGTGCGATATTACCAAAGTCACATCGTGATAATGATGTATTTAAATATGATGATATAGTAGAGCTGCCCGTATCACAAGTAATTGAACATTTGTGACTCTGCACGCAAAAACTAGTCGCTTGTCGCAACAGAAGTTTCTGAGAAAACGAAGGCTATAAGCTATGTAAGTAAAATTTAGATTTTAGTTTTAGTGATCAAAACAGTGGATATTCTATACTGTAATTGTTGGTGAATAAATTCTGCTGGAAAACTTACCCTTTCCATCCTAAAAACGTGACTTTCTTGAGGTGAGGAATTCAATTCCAGCAGAATGTTAAAAGTTTCTGTTTTGTCCGCTCTACTCCAATATTTACGGTAAATCCACCGGTTGACTAGCGTGAAGATATTTCTCCGGAATCCATCTTCGTCTCCTGGAGTTCAGCTAATCCTAACGTAGGTAGACGTCCGTGGTTGTGAATACCGCCAGAAGCACAGAAATGAAATAGCTAATTCGCATCTGCCGCTTGTAAGCAAGGGCGCGAGGTCAATCTCAAAGGCAGATTTCTCCGCTTTCACTTGGCGTGACAGGAGAAAACCCCACTTGAATGTTGATATCTCAGTCATATGTCGCCCCATCTATTCAATGTAGTATCATTTGAAGCTTGATTTATTATGCCCTTTTCATGAAAACATACACTCATTCTTGAAAATTTGCGACAAGCGACTGGTTTTTGCCGCAGAGGGTCAGCATTTCAGTTCACTTTTACGATATTAATAAAACACCTGGATATTTGGGGTTTGTCCTTGTTCACTGACAAGATTTGTAATAGTAAATACATGCTCAGCTATGAAAACTGGATCATTTTTCCCAAATGAAAATCTGCATATTTTATGACAGTTCTTTCTTATTTAAATATTAACAGAATTTTTAAAAGTCAAAATATCATTCATTCATTCATTGTCTGAACCGCGTAATCCCAACTGGGGATCAGTTCGCATATGGAAAACAACCCTGCAGGTCAACACACCACAGGGCTCACACTTGTTTGCCACCTTACGGGCCAATTAGAACGCCACTAACCTATAACGCATGTTTTGACTGTGGAAGAAATCCGAGCGGCTCTGAGGAAATCCCACGCTAAACACGGGGAGAGAATGCGAACCCCACACAGAAAGACCCCACGGCCGTCCCCGGGATTCGAACCCAGGACCTTGCTATGAGGCGGCGGCGCTGACCACTGCACCACCATGCTGCCCCTAGTCAAACTAATTGTCGTGGGCAATTAGAGATCCCGAATGTCAGTTTGACATTGCCCAGCTCAACATGGTTAAGAACATTTTCTGTAACGTTGTTAATAGTAGTATATATGCATATTTATATATACAATACTTGCATAGTTGTTGAGCTGCATCAGCCAGCTAATCCTCACTTGTTATAAGTTTAGAGATGCAGGAACGGTGATAAAAACACTCAATGCTTACCTTCAAAAATAACTAAATGATTAATGGTTAATAAACAATTATGGTTTTGTTCTTCATTTGAATCTAATTGTTAAAAGAATCATTTGAAGGAGACAAAAAAACTTTGAGCCGCCTTGCATCTTTATGCAACAAAATGTCTAAAAACACCGGCAAATTTCTTTGCCGCAATTATTTTTTTAAAAACTGCCGTGAAATCAGCTATTTTACGCTAGAACAATCTCAAAAAAGGCCCGCGAAACCCTGGACGGACTGGTTCAGTTTGTAGCATCACTACTTGCATTTTGGTCCTGAATAAGAAGTACGTCCATTAATATTTTTGAAGAAGTGGCTAAATTTTGCGTAGCTGGAATGACATTTTCTTTGTGTCTGCTCAGACCGAACGTGTAAGATGTGGAACCTGGTGATTGCCAGGAGATCGCCACCCTCCGGGGTCACCCCAACAACGTGGTGTCTGTTAAATACTGCAGCAGCTCCTGCCTGGTCTTCACCGTCTCCACCTCCTACATCAGCAGGGACATCTCATGACTCGCCAAGGTAAAGACCTTCACGAGTTCTCCCGTCATTTCCATCTCGCCACGCTTGATGTTCTGAGTATCTTCAAGCAAGCTTTTTCTTTCAGCAAGTTCTTTTGAAAGTAAATCGCCCCTTCTTTTGACTCCCAGTTCAGGCCAGGTGGTGTCGGAGATGCTCATACCGCACCACCACCCGACCATCACCACGGCAGGATGAGTACTCAGATCAACCAGGATCGCGCCAACCTTCCGGATCGGTGTTTCAGACGCCGCCGCAGGAACACCGTCCGGACATGGGACCTCAACAGGTAGCGGTCTGGATGTAGCCTGTGCTGTTCTCCTCGTCCTAATAGCCATATGATTTATACAGTTTCGTACGTTTACAGAAAAGTTTGAGCATCAAGAGCGTTTGAAGCAACGCTGCTTCAGCCCATACGATGTAAGTAATTTTAACGCCGAAGACGTGCTGCGAGGTGTTGCGCTAATCAGGGCTTCTCGAGTGCCACGTTAACTATACACGCCCAGAGTAAGCAGAGCGCAGGCGATTGTTTTGTCATCAGGAATTAATACCACAGCACAGCACACAGTGCACCACAACCAAATGTGACCTCCGCATTTGACGCATCCGTGAAGGAGCAGTGGGCAGCTGACAAGGGCAGCGCCTGGGGAGCAGTGTCAGATTTCGTACTGCCCACGAGCAATTTCAGTGGTAACTTTACCGCCCCGAATTCGAACTCGCGATTCTGATCGCAGAACACCTGGTCATACGCCATCGATCGCCCGCTGTAGTTATTCACACAATTATTTCCTATAATGCACCACAACGACGGAGCCAGTTAAATCCAGAAAGGCGCGCTTTTCTGCAGCTGTTAGATCGAGAAGGATGTTGTCACACTCTTAAACCAGCCGCCTGAGTTAGGCTCGCTCACACGGACGCCTGAACGGTGCCGTCGTCAGGCGCCAGGTGAGTGTCACCGAATCGCTTGCTGATTGGGAGCAACCGCGTCCATTACGGGAGTTCGGCACTGGCGTTCGTCGCCCGCGCCGTCTGAGTATGCCAAATAAGCACTGCATGCAACGTTTTCTTGGTGTCAAAATCCTGACGAACGCGAGGAAAACGACGCTATTGCGAACGCCAGTGAAACGCCAATCGAACGCAGCTACAAAACGCAGGCAAAAACGCCAGATGGCGTTTGCTAGAGGCGTTTCATTTCACCGTCAACTGCGGTGGACGAGGCCTTAGTTTAGCGATGCGAACCGGTGACCACCTTCAGCTGTGGTCCGCACCTGAGTCTAGACCAAAAGGTCCGAACGACGGAATACAACCTTTAATCAACGTCTCCCAACTTCCATGAGGACAGAAATGCAAATTAGCAGATAATTTAGTCAATTTTAATGCTACTGCGTTACTTCAACATGATTAATCAATTACATTATGCAGGCATTTGGACGGACGTACATTAGCAGTAATCACAGTCCCGGACTCGGAATAAAAACGGAATAAAATAGCCTAACGTTGTTGCGCTGCTTTTTATAACCCGAACCGTTCGAACTCCCCCGGTTATTGGACGAATGCAGCTCGAGAGCTGGATCGGACACATCGGTTTCGCCGCGTCTGACTGTAGCTACCGGGAGGCGCAGCACCAGGTCATCACCGGGTCGAAGATCACATGCCAGGAGGTTTCATCTTTACCGTCCGGCGAACAAATGACCTTTATTACTTTATAATGACCGCTCCTCTGGGCAGGTGTTCGACGTGTCAGAGGGGGCCCAGGGCAACATCGGCCCCGCTCACAACTTCGAGCCCCCCCACTACGACGGCATCGAGTGTCTGGTCAGGTCCACGGCGACGTCCTCTTCAGCGGTTCCCGCGACAACGTCATTAAGAAGTGGGATCTGGATCAGCAGGAACTGATTCAGGTATAAGAGTGTCAGCGTCACTCATCATGTTGAAAACCGTTGTGAGAGGTCGTCTGATACAGGACTTTTTAGACTGATATCGATTTCAATATTGGGATTTTTTAAAAGTTCGGATTTTCGATTTTATTCTCTTGATTGATTTCTCTTCAGGTCAGATATATTATATTTCCCTGTTTTGACTCCCTCTTGTGGACAAACTGAGCAGCTCTATCTCTAATAACATGACTCAAGGATCGATTTATTCTCTCCGTTTCATTTTTCATTGCCATTTATTGTCCATCATTTGAACCGATATCAATTTATCGGCAAATGTTTTAAAAATAATGATTAAATTATGAATTATTATGTGAAACAGCATTAAAAAAAATCTTAATCCGTACCCAAACAATATTCTTCAAATATGACGCCGTAAGTCGTGACGGAGTTCCATCCCTCTCGGATCGGAACGCACCTTAACGCGTCCCCATCGCCACGGACCAAATCGCGTCCCGCATCAGTATTCAGGAGCTCCAAAAGCAATTATGCCGTAGTTAGCCATTCGACTCACTGTTGCATGTTTTTGTCAATAGAGGAGAAGGTGAGATTGCTTCATTTGTCACCTGTAGTTGACGGGCGACAGCTGGGAGATTTCTAATGACTGGACTCTTGAGTGGGAGCGCGAGCTTCAAGCCCATCACCCACTTTGCCGCATTAGCTGAAAAGAGGAGGCTTTCCTTACCGGAGGCTGACAAGGGCGGAAACAATTGCTGACTATTACAGTCACGATTTAAAAAACAAAATCATCCACCTACCTGTCAGGAGCACTCGGAGCGCGGGGATTCGGCAGGAGTTTGTGCAGCAAGAATTAGGCTGGAGAGGTGGAGAGATGGGAACAAAACAGGCGTCTCGGAGATGGAGGTTTATCACATCAGAGTCCCATGACAGTGAGCAGATTTGGCTGTATGTCACACATATGTCTAAAAGAAGTTCATATACATATAAAATTAATACAAGATTAAATACTGCCTCGTGATGGAATATTTACTCATCATGACGCCTGACTCATCTTCATTTACCGAACGCCACACCTGCCGGAAGAATTTAACGTTTAGCATCAGGCTGCTGGCCAGAGCCATTTTGCCAACACGCCGCCGTTTGCATATTTGCTGGGTAATGGTTGAGCGGTTAGCTCAGCTAGTTTTTTATTTATTTATTTTATCTTGCGAGCGCCCATCTAGCGTCCGCCAAGCAGACCTCCAGAGATCGGCTTTAATTTCTCAGCGCTTTATCGACGGCGCATTGAACGCTCGGAGAGCGTCGGGCCTCTTTTAATATCACACCACAATGCCAGCGCACTTCCGCCACATCGCACTCTGCGGGGTGGATGTAAGTGGGGGCTCCATAAAGTTTCGCGATTCGTAAGCAGGAAGGCGACGCTCATGAGGGAAATACGGTATTTTCGTAAATTTTTTAGCCCAAGCTTGATTTGTAATACCGGCCAGTCGGGTCATTCTCAGATGAGCCAGAGACGGAGGAGACGGAGAGGTTCAGCTGGTGCTCACGCAGTCTCGACAAACGCTCCTTAATTAGACACTGGATTTCACAGGCTCGTTAGAAAGCGGCAGCTCTGCAGCTCTCGAGTTGTGAATGGTTAAAACAACATGTTTTTCTTGCTCGTCTCCGACAGCAAATCCTCAACTACCATATATGATCGGTAAAAGGTATGGCCTACCGCCCTCGCCGTGCCGATGTTAAGCGAGCGCCTGTAGGGCGAATGTTGAAGGTGGAACGGGACAATCTCACCCCCATCGGAGAGATTAAAGGCCACGACAGCCCCATCAACGCCATCTGCACCAACTCCAAACAGATATTTACTGCCTCCAGGAAGTCGCCAAGAAATCGAATACGCATCAACGTCGATAATTTTTACAATCGCTATCCCGCTTTTGATTGGGTTTGGGATGTTTCGCGCTGACGCGAAAACCGGTTCAAAACGTGATTCGCCGTGAAGGCCGAAAGCCTGCACGCATCCTGAGTCTGCACTTTGAACATCAGCACTACGGAAGGGGAATCGCAGGGCAAGGTGTTAGAGCCACGCCATGGAAGTAGGGGCGCGTGATCTGGTAGTAAAATCACTTATCTAATTCCGATTCTTGGGCTCACGACTCGATTCAAAATTGATTCACGATTCATTACATAGACGCATTTGTCTCCAGGTTGCTGTTTTGAGTTACTTTTCCCATTTGACTGCAGCAGATCAACAAAAACAGTCAGTGAATCAACGAAGTTCTATCAACGCCAGAGTGTACATCGCATCAACGGTATGTCCTTCGCATGCCACTACCATTCAAGAAGATTTCCACATTGCACCATCTGTAGGATTGGCCAGCTGAACTCGTGTCGGAGAAAAGTAGACTAGTGACGTTACGTTAGTTAAAAAATATGAATCGATTTTTTTGAATCGACCGAGAAAGAATCACGACGGATTTGAGTGCCCCACCCCTCAATAGGAAGTTAGATGAGCCTAAATTTGAACAGCTTAACTATTTTACAGAATACACACACCTCTAGGAGGCTGGACTCCAAACAGCGAGTCGGGCGCCGGGGATTTGAGTCATTTTTGGACAGTATGATTCATGAACAGTTCTGTGTTAGCTCCCCCTGGTCATTTTATTCTTGTGTAAGTGCGTTTAAGTCGGCTCCTCTCCCTCCCTCTAATCACCAGCTTATCTTTATCCAAGACATAACCACTTGGAGGACTCCGGTGAGTCAAGATAATTTTGGGGGTTGCTAAACTGCGGTGCTGATTCCCAACAGGAGCCCAGGGCGGGGGGCTTGTGACATATGTTGCTCTGCTTTGCTTTTAAACCAGCTACCAACACAGCCTCCTCTCTTTATTTTCTTTCTTCCGCCCCCTGCCCCCTCTTTTCCCATTTTGGTGTGTCTTTCACCTGCCTTGCCTCTAGCCTCCCACCATCCGGCCGCGACGTCAGAAGGACTGTCGGGTGAAGGTGGGAGTTATGTCCCGGGCTCACGCCCTGTCTGCCCCGCCGCGTCCTGGCCATCAAAGGTCGGGCCACCAGCCTCCCCTGAGCCTCCACTAACCACCTCCCGCCTCCGCTGCCCCGGGTACTGCCTCTATTTCTTTCTTCGCCTTTTCAGAAGGGTTTATACCCCCAACTCTAGCCTGGCTATAGTCACGCCTATATATCTTCTTTCCAATTTCTACCACGCTGAAAAACTCCCCACTAATCTTCAGTGACTCTCGTTCTCACGAGAACTTGTCTTTGTCACGTTTTTCAGATTTAAAAAAAAAAAAATTACAGGAAGGGTCAATTAGACTAATTGTAGTTTATTGTCGCTTAATTTCAACCAGATCCGGTTTCAGGTCTGACTCATCTCCCCAGCCCTCAGTGGTCAAGCCAGCTAACAACCAAATGCTCGTCACAAGACCAAACACCAACGCTACATGCCATTCCATTTAAACAGCCCAACCGTCATAGAAACTCTGCTAACTTTTTACAGAATATTTAGTAGAATCCAGTAAGATCGCCCTGAGGTTGGGCATCAGACGCCTAAACGACGGATGGGTGGCGGCAGGGAGAAGCAGAGTATCCTACCAAGAGGGTCAGATGTTGATCCAGGATTAAAGGTGCCAGCTGGGCGGGTTCAGCAGGCCAAGGAATACAAGCAGTTATCTTTGTGTTAGCCTGCTTGATGTGCGCGGCGGCAAAAGGAGTCACTGTCAGTCCGTTTGAAGATTCTGCAAACGAGCCGTTCTATTTTTTCCCTCCTCTCTCTCCCACCCTCTCCCTCTTCTTAGCCTTATTTTCCATGTCTTTTCCTCCTCCTCCTCCTTTCACTTAACTTTTCTTTTCTCCCGCAGCTTGGTTGAGGACAGTCACATCTGAACGGAGGAGGGCGTAAGAAGAGGTGAGACTAACGAGGACCCAACCACTGCCTCTTTTAGGTCGTCCACGGGTCGCTGCCTCCGTGAGTTCTCGAGTCGCAGGCCACCGCCTACGCGAGAGATCATGCAACGGCTGAATGATGATGAAAAGAAAGAGTGTAGCACGAAGGCAATAGCGAATCTAAGGTGCCATTTGTTTTCCAAAAAAAAGAAAGAAAATGCCGTCCAGCTTTTTTTCCCGGAATTTTTGACGCCAAATGACGACTTTCAAGTCGCTTCATAACACATCCTTTTAGAAAGTGTCCTTCCGTACCTCTTTATTCTTTGTCTAGAATGGAAAAAGACTAACCCTCATCACATCTTTTAGATGAAGGTTGACGCCAAGATATTTATTTACTGCTTTCATGACTATGTTCATCCCATACCAAGGCCCCTATTATTTAGCTGACGAAAGCACTTTTAAACCTCTCCTCTTTGAGCTGCATGGTTGACGACTATACGAGACATCACTCTGAGTGAGGATGGAGTGAGACTTTTCAAAATTATCTGCTTGAGGATCACTGGAGTGTGTGTGTGTGTGTAAAACATAAACCTCACAGAGAAGCTGCCTAAACCCCGATCGTGCAATAGTTCCACACACAATAATTTTCAAAACCACCCCAGACTGATTCAGGATTCCAATCTTTTAGGAGTTCTCATTCCTCCCAACGTCCTGAACACTCTTGTAAAAATGAGTCGACTGATGCTGTCCTTCAGGGCCGATATTGATTATTACTGAAATTCGATAAACGATATTTTCAACCAACTGTAAAAAATGAAAATTGGATTTGAAATTTACAAATACAAATCTAATTAAAATATGTGATGCTTTCACCAAAAAATGCAGAGCCCAGCTTCAGTATCAAGTCAAAAAATAACTGCCGATAATCACTCGAGTCGATAATTGGTCGACCTCCCACTTTGTACAGCTTTTCATCTGTTACACAATATCAGCTTTTGTGGTTTCTCCGGTGCTGTCGCGCTTCCGCCGCCTACCTTGGGGTTTGTATTTATTAATTTGAGTTTTTTATGGCAGGTAACTCTGTTTGCGCTTGGCCTCCAGTTCAGCAGATTGCTTCATGTTTCACCACACGCTTCTCCGAGTCTGCTCAGCGCTGAGGCAGCCATCAAGAAGCCCATCAGTCCGGCCTGCCCAGCGCCCGTAGGCAGGTAAAAGAAAGACCATTCTAATGAAGACCGGTGCCGCTGAAGACTGGTATTTTGATAACTCTGCCGCTTCCTCTGATCCGTTAACAAGAGAGAGAGATGCATTGGAGAGGTGGTAGGAGGGGTCGGAATTCGATTCCTGTCTCTGCGTGTGACTGTCCTGCTTGCGGACAGAAAAAAACAACAACGTTAGCCATGCCTGCCACAATTAGCAAACCGTCACCTGAAGTAGAGGTTTAATCGACATGTTAGTTAACGCTAAATGGTGTTGAAGATTGGGAACCGAAAACAGAAGAAAATCTGTTGATTTTACAACCAAGTTCAGCTTGAACTTCCTCTTCTCGAGCGGCCACACTCTGCACGTGTGAGGAGCAACATACGTGTTGATTTATTGCTTTCGTGACCTTATAGCCAATCAGAGCCTGCCAAGTGGACGTTATAAAGCAGGCGAGTCGAGCAAACGGCACAGAGACAAGAGACGCGGACAGCGACCTTGTGGAAGTATTAACATCGGGTGACGGCCTAAATTAAACACAGAGGCTACCGCAACGGGAAATGACTACTATCGACCCCGATAATCAATAATCGGTCGACTCTTAATCTGAATTCATCTAGAATGAACGCAAGCTTTCACTACTGCCGCCCCCAGTGACGGTCTTCCTTCTAAATCGTGCAGCGATGTATCGCAATACTTGATATTTAGGTGTCACTTTCAGTCTGGTCCTATCTTTTAACAGAGGTCATAACACATCGGGTTCCGGAGTCGAGGTCACGCCGTTTGCCGCCAGTGAGATGAGTGGGACGAAGAAAGTTTAGTATGAAAATCAAGCAGCAATATAGAACCTATGTTTCCAAAAAGAAAGAGTAAACGCCGCCCCACGCTTCAAACGATATTCACCGGAGATGCAATTTAACATACCCCAGCGTAGAAAGTGTTCCGCATTCGTGGTGAAAGGAAAGGACACCTCTCATCACATTTGTGATGTGGGCTGCTGATTTCGCCGCTGCTTATTTTAATTCAGCGGACGAAACGCATCAAGGTAAAGCGCCTGGTTTAGCCTGATCCGAGTAAACCCAAATACCAATGAAAGTTCTGGATTCGTGGAGGAGCCGTTTAAAGAGAATGTGGACCCAAAAAAAAGAAATCCCCCCACACACACGGAAAAAGAGGACAAATCAAACACTGGCACGACATCACAAACTTTCGGGAGCCTTGGGCCCTGCATGAAGCTGAGGAGTTTAAACAGCCGGCATCATCTCCGGAGGAGATCCATCCTGTTAGTCAAGAGGCTGCCTCTTTCCCGTAAAAACATCCTGTCTCAAGGCTAGAAGAGGTCAGGATTCTTTCTCCCTGTGGTTCTTCTTAAAAAGAAGGAAGGTGGAGCCACGTTTATTAAATGAACAGGAAGTGCTCATGCAGGAGGAGGAGGAGGAGGAGGTACAACGGCCAAGGGAACGTGGGCGACGCTGTTGATCTTTCCAAGAGAACTCAACTTGATATCAGAGACGCTTTGTAGATGAGCCCATCAATCATGCTAGTTTGCCTTTCTCCTCCTCGGGTAATCAGCGCCAATGTGGTGAGACGAAACATATTCATCACTCCCATCTGCCCTCCTCTCTGGTCTGCCTGCGCTGCAGGATGCATACTCTAGAGGGGAGGAGGGTGGCTTGTCGGCTAAAATGCCCCGGCTGAGTGTGTGAGTGTGTGTGTGTTTGTTGAGGAGTCCACCACTTAATGTCATGTTTTTGGTTGCAGATATGGGCTTGAGGCACGGAGACTGTGTATTTATCAGAGGTTCAGCTGCAGTTCTTTCATATTCATCGCATATTCATCAGTCCCATCTATCACTCTCACTCCTCCCCTGCCTCTGTCCCTCAGTCTGTCCCGTCTGTCTGTCTCCTGTCTGTCTGTCTGCACTTGCTGGTCTCTGTCTGTCTAGTCTGTCTCACCGTCTGTCTGTCTGTCTGTCTCACTGCCTGTCTGCCTGCCTCACGCCTCCCTCCCAAATGAAGTTACAGGAGGTTCCTCCCAGTGTCCTGGTGATTGAGCTAACGCTGCCTGCAGTGCTTGACTGTGGAGATTCTCACATTGAAGCTTTGTGTCGACTGCTCCCATTTAGAATTCCAGGAGGTGTGAGGAGACGTTCAGAGGAGATTCCGAGTCCGTTTATGCTCCTGAACTACACCAAATATTTTGCCAGAGCAGAACCAAACTGGAATTACAAGGTCAGAGCAGGAGAGAAGGTGTCGATAGATAAGAGCATCATCTAAAACCAATGCCATTCATTCTTTGCCCATTGACTTGATTCGAAACCGATTCATGATTCATGGAAATCATCTAAATATGATAATGAATAGTTTCATGTCAAATCACACTGAATCAAACGTATGGCCAGATGTAATTTCACATTTTCACACACACACTGACTGCATTCTTTCATGCCCATTCCTAAGCAGATAGGCTTACCACGTTGTTATATGTGTTGTAGTGATTTTTCTTTTTGTTGGAATGCAAGAATCGATTTTGAATCGACAGAGAAAGAATCGTTATTCGATTCAGTTCAATTTTTGTGCACGCCCCTAATAATTAGTATCAGAATCACATCATCACAGGACGCAGAACGGTGTAAAATTCTATTAAAATACTGTTGAAATACAAGTGATAGATAATTGTCTTAAAGCGTTGAAACTCTTCTGCACTCCAGCAGAAAGTTTTTACTGCTTAGCAGGAAAATGAAGGAAGTACACATTGTTGTTAAAGCCTTTATCTAATTTCTTTTAATCTTTGTGAGCATATCTCATCAAATCTATGATGCTGTCAGCAGACCGCCTTGCTTCTAAGGCTAAACCTACGTCACGCTTTTTTAAAGCGTTTCCTTTCAACAAGTGCCATTAGTGAGTTTGAGACTAGTGTCAGTTCTTCATTCATTTACTAAATGAAGAATCAAAAGTGCTTTTTTTCCCAACGCTTATTAGCTAGTTGTTTATGGAGAACGGGAGGCTGGCGGAAAGCGGATTTGCCGCCACTCCAAGACTGAACGGTGTGTGTGTGTGTGTGTGTGTAAAGGTGCCGCTTCACGGACTGGGATTTCGAAATGAGAATTAGTTTATTTGCCCATTCAGGCCCGAAGTGGTGCTCCAAACAAACTTAAAAGCCAGCGCGATTCAACCTCTCAATTGTCTTCATAACCCATAGTGGCTTTACGATGCTTCTCTTGTTTTTGTTTGTTTTACTCACAGCCAACGTCGAAGCCGCGCAGCACTGTACATAGCAAACGCTTAATCGCTTCCGCTACGCTGGAGGACGCGGCCGGCGTACTGTGCACCAAACCGAATCTTGTACTATTTCCAGTCATATATTGCAGAGACTTCCTTGCTTTTTATATGCCCAGTTTTCTCACGTTTCTTAAGCTCGACCAGTTTTACAGCTTCAGCTTTCTTAGGACGAGGTACTCCATTTTTAGAAGTCCATATGCCTATAAGGGAAGACTTAAAAATTGTTGGTGTTAAACCTTATCTCTCAAATTCGGCCGGACTTTGAAAGATAAAAGGCCTCTAACTTATTTTCTACACGCACTGCAGCGTTTACGTTTGCTGAATGTTGACGAGTAGGAGCAGATGGGAAACTTTGCAGTTCGGCTATTGATGCATAGAATCTAATATCTGGTTAATTAGCAGACAGTAGAATCATACAATCTGGCTAACAGTCAAATTAGAATCGAATAATCTGGCTAATAAATGCAAACTACAGTAGAATCATAGTCATGTTAATGGGCAAACTAGAACTGAGTAATCTGGGTAATAAACACAATGTGACCCATCACGGCAAAACCAGTCACTTGCTGCAACGACCGTTTAGTGTTTACAGTATGTATAAAAATTTTGGATTTTTGGTTTTAGTAAAACAGTGAGCGCCCATACCGTACTGTTGTGAATAAATTTCGTTGAAAAAACTTCCCTTCCATCCAAAAACCCAGGACTTTTGAGGTAGAGAATTGACCCCGTGAATGTTAAAGGTTCTGTTTTGGTCCGCTTACTTCAATATTTATCACGAACCACTCTTGCTGACTAGCGTGAAGATATTTCTCCGTGAATCCATCTGTCTCCCCTGAGTTCAGTTAACCCAACGCACAGTAGGCTATCCGTGGCTGTGAATGCAGCGCACTGCGAATACAAACGCAGCCGCCAATCACATTCGCTGCTCAGAGTGCCGCCGTATAGTCAACTTCAGCGTAGATTCGCCACTTGAAGAGAAACCCCACCTTGAATGCTGATATCCCAGTCATACGCCGCCCCATTCATTCCATATAGGTATCGTTGGTTTCAGATTATGCTTTTCATGCAGAAAACACAATAACTCCATTTGGAAATTTGCAACAAGCGACTGGTTTTGCTTTGGAGGGTCACAAATTACAATCCAGTAATCTGACGTGAAATATAATCTTACAATTCTGCAGTAGATACAGAATATCATCTAATAATCTGTTTAACAGACAGATTACAATCTCAAATCTTGTTAACAGACATGAAATAGACGCAGTCATGTTAATAAGCAACACAGAATTGTAATTCCACATAAACAGGATTAATTTGAAATCTAATAGCTGAACACACCCAACTAATAACTATTCAGAAACACAGAATCCAATCCAATGGATCTTTAGTAGTAAAACACAAATGATAAATTCCATCATCTGACAAGAAGGAGAATCTTCATGTTCTGCGAAAGATACAGAAAGAATATCATCCTAATAATCTGTTAAACAGACGAAAATGCAATCTCAAACTTGGTAACACATGAAACAGAATCAGATCATCTGAAAATAAAACTTAATGAACACTAAAATAGAATCATAATTTGGTGTAGGAGAATAAACACAGAACAAAACACACCGAATCTTACAGAATGTTAATAAAGCACCTGCCTCAATGAACACCGAGATGACGCAGCCCCAGACGCCAAAGCAGAGAGCAACATGTAACAATAATCCAGCTGCGGAGAAGCGTGGGCGACGCCAGGCCGGTAGCTGATAAGAGCCGCAGACGCCAGGTAAAGTATCGCGGAGGGAGATTCTCCATCACACCGGGGCGGGACAACAGGGTCAAAGGTGCCTTCCTATTGCACAGACTCCTCCCGAGGAATGTCGACGCTTTCTGTTTTGTTTCTTATATCTATGCATGACCAAACTAGGTAAAATACGACTTGTAAATAATGTATGAAAGTTTTATTTAATGACTTTTCTTCAGCCAAAATAAAAAAGAATAAAATATAAAATGTACTTTTGTATTTTTAAAGATCTTTTACGTTTTCACCTTTAACAGAAGCTATCCAGAACACCGGACTTTTCCTTTATTAAAGACAGTCTCACTTGAGGCATGTGTTATGGTCTCATTAGGGGTTCAACATCAGAAGAACTGTTTGAGCGCAACACAATCATTTGGGGATTTGCTTATTATGGAATGCTGAACTGCGGTCATGGTCTCCAAGATTTCTGACTATCAATTAAAACATGAATGTATCAGCTCTTTTTGTTTATATTGATTGTGACGAGTTAACAATGCTGATGGCGAAACCAGTCTGCATGGAGCGGCCAGGCTAGACAAGCTGTAAATGCACTTGTTAATAGTTGAATGCTAGGCCGTAAAAGAAAAGTTAAAGGAGGATTATTTAGACTCTGACTTAAAATGATTCATAGCAGACCAAAATCAACATTGAGATTGTCAATACAATTGTTTGAATTATGGTATCAAGAGCACTATTTTTCCAACTGAAACCAAAGTTAGTTTTTAAGGTTTTCACTGCTTGTTGATATCTTTAATAACCATAGTAGCCAAAGAGATGCACCCAGTATCTCAACAACAAAATTTTATTACAGTATTTAGATATTTAGAAAATATATTAAATCATACTAAGTTTGTTAAATTGTTTAAAATATTTATTAAATATCATCAAATAAAAGCAAAACCAGCATTTATTTTGGGACATTCTTTTGTATAACTCAACTTAAATAGCCATGGCACATTTTCACAATTATTCAGATGAAACTTTGGGAGATTAATTTTAAGACCTTTTCTTTCATATAAGACCAACAAAGAGCACCTATATTTTTGATGTTAAATAATCGGCCTGTATCTAAATAAATGAGAACGCTGACTCTAACCCCATTACGGCAGATCGGGTCACAAATGTCATAGAACACACCACAGCACAACACAGTGCAGCACAACCAGAGGGCACAGCAGTGGCAATCTTCATTATTTTAGTGAAAGTACAGCTACTTGACTAGAATAAATGTTACTCCAGCACAAGCGAAAGTCACAGTCAAATTTCATCTTAAGCTAAAGTAATTGAAGTACTTGTTTTAAAAATACTAAGTATTAAAAGTACATTTTCACAGTATGTTGCATTATTGCTACAACACTTACAATACCTACTAGAAGCACAGCAATAGCTGTAAATGCAGCTTGTTCAGGAACATAACATCAACATTCCAACCTGCGAAACCCAGCTCTCTGCACCTGAAGCCAGGATCTTCAACAGCAGCAGTTTACTTCACACCGAAAACAGCAGGAATCAAGTCTTGAACTATTTTTATAGTTCCAGGCTCAAGGTACAGCATTTCAACTAAGCGATTCTCGACAGACTGTCACCTGCCAAAACAAACAAAATCAGCCTTTTTAAAAAATAACATCCACTTTTCACAGATTTGAAAGTACCCAGTACCCAGAACCTTGATAAAAATGTAAGAAGTGAAAAATGCAGTATTTGTCTTAAAAATGTGGTGAAGTGGAAGTCACAGCTTCAACAATAATGGCCCAAGTGAAGTACAGATACTCAAAAATTTCACTTACACAGCCTGGCAATTACTTTATACCACCTGACCACAAACTACATGTGACCTCTTATTTGATCCATCCATTAAGGTGCGGGCAGCTGATATGGACAGTGCCCAGGGAGCAGTGAGGACGGTACCTGCTCTGCGAGTAATTTCAGTGCAGAAAACAACTTTCACTGTGATTTAAAAAGAACCTGTGTTCTGCGCCTAGCCAGCGAACGCCCGCAGTAGTATTTGGGACGCTCGAACCAGGCGCTTACGCCTGGCGATAGGTTGAACCAACGCCGACCGTTTTTCTGCTCTGCTGACAAATCAGCATCACATCGGCGTTTGCACCATGCCAGCCGGTCATGCCGTCGGTGGCGCCAACAAACGCCGCATTCAACGCTTTTGACACAAATCCCGATGAACGTGAGGAAATTAATGCCGCTATTAGTAACGCCAGTGAAACGCCTAATCGAACGCAGCTACACAACGCAGCAAGAAAGCTGCAGATGCTCAGAGGATGTTTATTTCAACGCCAGACTTGAACACAACCTTCTGGTTCTCAGATGAGTATCTTCATCCACCTTCATCCCTTTGTTTTGAACGGTGAAATTTGATTGGCTTCACCACTGTCATTTGGTAATAGCAAATCAATAATCCATCTGCGCCTTTATCGCTTAAATGTCACAATCAGTCGTGCCCCGCCTGCTAATTCTGACCTTCAAAGCAAGTGAGGAAGAGTACCTTCTTCATACAGGGTCTGGCTATTTGCATGCTTAATTGTTGCTGTAAGTGCTTTCCGATCGACCTTCGATTGCCACTGGATTGTTTCTTCTTCGTAATTTACAAGACGCAGGAGGAAATGTTACACGTTCTTAAAAGCACCAAAACGAGGTTGATGAAGTCTATTTGCTGTGAGAAACAGAGGCAGCAGTAGCGTTGGCAAAACGATTAAAAACTCAGCTTTAAGAGCGTGATTATTTATCATCGCGAACAATAGCACAAAAGCCACAATGCACCAAATGGAAACTCCTACCAGCATTTTGACCCGTCTGCGGGAAGGAACGCAAAGTGGCAACATTCCGAGAGCAGTGCTTAGACGGTACTTGCTCACGAAAGTATCTTCAGTGGTAACATTTACTGGTTCGATTCCGGAACCGGCGACCTTCTGCTTATGAGGCCAACTCTGAACTGTTACGGCTACCAACTTCCCTGTTTAAAACTAAAATAAGCACAAATTAATTCTGAATTATATTACAGTCCAAATCATGTCGGTCTGTATAACGTAATCTAATAGAGAATCCTAATCTTATAGAGGATTTTGTGATTCGTTTAATATTTTTGTATCATTGCATCCCTAGTGCTGAACGCATGAGGACACAAATGCCAGCCTGTGCATCATATGTGGACACCATCGACATTGTTAGAAAATATATTTCTTCTTTCCTGGAGATGTTAAATCGTCAAAACAGGCCTTGGATAACCAACCTTTATGTTACAGAACTCGGTGCTAGCAATGTAAACCGTTAATGAAACACAGGAGAGGATGACGCCACATTAACCACAATATGAACTGTCGACTTCTAAAAATCACCTCTTAGAGGCTGGATTTCGAAAAGGATGTGAATAAATGATGGAACTCAAAGCGAGCAGTAAAAACTAAAAGTGTTGAGGCTTTTTCAACGTATTTATTTGCTTATAAATGGTTTGCTTTTAAAAAGTTTGGTTTGACCAAATCTAACAACCAAAAAAATCATAAATAAATAAATTAATAAGCAGTTTCCAAAATTAAGTCATGTGTGTTATTGCAGGATTTAGAGAAGGTTATTCCTGCCTTTATCTGTCTTTATGCCTGTCATGCTCACAGCTTGTCCAAAATGCTCTCTTAATCAGTTGTATTTTAATTAAGCACTTCAGAATGGTTTTATTTTAATTAAATTTGATTACTTTCATAAGAATATTTAGTTTGTAATTATTTTGTTTTCTGCTTTACCCTAACCTCGCTTCACGTGCGGCCACTTGTGTCCTCGTTCCTGCGCATCACTTCCACTCCTCCTTTATTCTGGCCGCTATGTTCTGGAGCTGGTCTCTCCTGCTGCTGCAGACGCCAGAGCTGCTCCTTGTGGCATCTGCAGAGCTACGATAACGAGGCGATTGTGCCGAGGAGGTGGAGAAGATGGAGCACCGCAGCACTTTCGTGATTGAGCCAGGACTCATTTAGCCACCAATGAAGGAGGGAGGAGAGAAAGAGGAAAGGAAGGATGGAAGTAGAGAAGAAGGGATAGAAGGAGAGGAAAAAGAAGGAATAGGGAAGGAAGAAGAGATGGGAAGGATGGAGAGGGAGGGTAAGAAAGGAAGGAGGGAAAGAGGGAAAATAGGAGTGGAAAAAAGGAGAAAACGAGGGGGGGTACGAGAGAATTGGACAGATGGAGAGAAAGAAGGGGAAAAAGAAGGAGGGAAGACGGAGAATAGAAAAGGAGAGAAATAGGGAAAGGTGGAGAGGGAGGGAAAGAAAGGAAAGAGATAAAGGGCGGGAAGAAAAGTGAGTCAAAAGGAGAGAGAACATGGAAGGAAAAGAGGACTTGGAAGAATGGATAGAAAAAGGGAAGAAAAAGGAAAGAGAAAGAGGGAGGATGAAGGAAGGGAAAAGAAATCGAAAAGAAAGTGTGAAGGAATGAAAGTACGAATAAAAGTGAAAGATGGAAGAAAAGAAGGGGTGAAGGGAAGAAAGAGAAAGTGAATGAAAGTGAGAGAGTGAGAAACAGGGAAAGAGAGAAAGAGTGAGTGGCAAAGCTAGAGAGGAAAAGAAATGAGAGGGAGAAAGAGAGACAGAGTGAAAGAGAGACAAACAGGCAGGGAGAATCAGAGAAGAGAGTAGAGAGTGAGAAAGAGAGAGAATAAGCAAACAAGAAGAAGAGAGAGAGAGAGAGAGAAGAAGAGAGAGAGAAAGAGAGAGAATAAGAAACAAGAAGAGAGAGAGGGAGGAGAGAGAGAGAGAGAGAGAGAGGAAGAGAAAGGAGAAAGTGGAGAAGGAAATGTAAGAAGAGAGAGAGAGAGAGAGAGGAGAGAGAGAGAGAGGAAGAGAGGTGGAGAAGTGGGAGAAGAACAAGAAGAGAGAGAGAGAGAGAGAGAGAGGAAGAGAGTGAGAAAGGGAGAGAATAAGACGAGACAGAGAGAGAGAGAAAGGGAGAGACAAGAATAAGAGAGAGAGAGAGAGAGAGAGAGAGAGAGAGAGAGAGAGAGAGAGAGAGAGAGAGAGAGAGAGAGAGAGAAGGAGAGAAGGAAGACATGAGAGAGAGAGAGAGGGAGAGAATAAGACGAGACAGAGAGGGAGAGAGAGAGAGAGAGAGAGGGAGAGGAAGAGAGTGAGAAAGGGAGAGAATAAGAACGAGAGAGAGAGAGGCTTGAGCAGAAAGGATGGAGGATGATGAATGAGGAGATAAGTGACGTCTGTGTAATGAGGTGAGGATGAGAGAGAGAGAGATGAAATGACGGGATGAGAGGACGAGACTGAACGCTGATAGTAGCACTCGTGTTAAGCTACTGCATGGATAGCATCACCTCCAAATTTCACTGAAGGCATCCAGTATGGATTCATGTGAAATTCACTTTTGGACGATCCAGATTCAAAACAATGGTGATCAAGCAGTGAAACAGTTGTATGAATAGCTATTTATAAAATGATGGAGAGCTACTTTTAAACGGTACTTTTCAAGCTAAGAGCTACTTAAGATTACAAGTAGGTAAGATACAGCCAAGCTACGGTTTAATATATAGCTACAGAGCTGCCAGTTACAGAGAGAAAATATTGCGCACTACCAAGCTAGTCCATCTGGTGATTATATTTTTACTCTTAGATACTCTCTAATAAATATGAAACCTGACAATAAAAATGATATGGAAATGTTTATTTTTGCTGTAATTACCAGAATAATCTATAGAGTTTAGTAGTGTCACTACTGAATACTTACAGTAGCTATTAATTTTACTGCTAAATTTACCCCCAACATGTACCAGAAAGTTCGTAAATATTGAATGTTACTGAAAAAACATTGTGCTATGAAAAACCATCTTTGATCTGAAATTATGGTTAAATTCAGAGTTCCTGCTTTAACCAGGATTTTAAAATTTAACACAATCGAAAAGTCCTTCTTTGTTTAAAACGATAGTAGAAGTGAGAGGATCGTTATTGTTACTACACAGCAGGCATCAGCCAGGTCCGCCTACACGCAAGCGGATTAATTTTTGAACTGGAGAGTTTCAAGTTGAAAATGACCTGCTACACAGAAACAGGGCTGACAGAGTTGGAGAGAAGCTGGCTGACTGACGATGCCAAACTCACCTCACCGTCTCTCTGTCTGTCTGTCTGTCTGTCTGTCTCTCTCTCTCTTCCTCTCTTGGTTCATGCTCATACCTGTCTGTCTGTCTGTCTGTCTTCTCTCTCACCCTCTCACACACACACACACACACACACACACACACACACACACACACACACTCTACCTCTCACACCTCTCTCACCTCATTAACTCTCTCTCACTCTCACACACACACACCCAGAAATGCGTGAAACTGTGAAAAAACTAAAAACACCATCACAAAGGCTTGGAGGCAAGAACAAACGTTTGATGCGAAGACTGTGACTTTATTTTGGACGTTTATCATTTTTCGGTTCCTGAAATAACGTCTGTCCTCGAAGAGTGTGTCATGACGTCGTAGACGTTTTTTAAAATCTTTTTTTTTTGCAGTGCCACAGTGTGTAACGTCTGTCCCAACGTCAACGGTCCCCTTTTAAAACGGGATTCGGCAAACTCGGGGCCAAATTTCACTAACGTTCCAACGCACTTTTTACTCGAGTCCTTGTTCTTTTCCTTCTGTGTTAATAAACATGAAATCTTTCATTCCACCGTCTTCACTTGTGCGTCTCGGCCGAGCTGCTACACTTCTGTTTGTACATAGAATGCACGTTGGCTCTTTTCATTTCTGCATTGCCTTTCCTATTTATTTGACTTCATTTGACTTTCGTGCACTGTTTTTATACATTTTTGTTTATTTATAGCATTGCCCGCTCCCATTGGGCCGTGTGGACGGATGTTTATTTATTCGTTTGGTTGTTTATTTATTTGCTGACAAGATTTATTTACTGGTTTCTGTCTCACAGCAGTTGGGTCTCGTGGAGGATCCGGGGGAAGAGTTCTGATCAGGCCATGAAAATTATGACAATCTGCCATTATTATTATTATTATTATTATTATTATTATTATGAAGCAAAACAAAATTCCGTGCTTGGACCCCTAATAATAATGTCGGCCAGTACATACTGTAGGTAAATCGAGGACGCGCGTGAGCATTATTTTTCTTTTCGTTATCTCGAGTTCACAACTTACTTTTATCTTGATCTCGACATAATGAATGTTGTTTTCTGAACTTGACGAGTTTCTGTTTCATTTCATTGCTCTGTCGGAATATTTTACCCATGGATTGTGTTACACCTTGCGGGTCTGCACATGCGCAGTGCCACGATCTCGCGCTCTGTTTCCACGCGCATAAATAAAAACATAAATACTTGAATATTTGAAATTATTTAAAATAATCATTTATTGTGCCTTTTGATAAGTAAATGTTTGAATATCTGTGTATACACGCTGGCGAAGGTGCTCAGCGTAGAAATGAGAATATTGTTGAGCCTTTATCTTTACGCAAACGTAGCTAGAAATATGTGCTAACGCTTTAGAAACCTCTCCGCTGTTTCTTAGCCATAATGTAGCGTTTTTCGCCAGGGAGCACGACTCTGTCGCTAACATGTCGTCAAAATAAATCTGGCTAATCCTAATTGAAGTGAATTTGGGATTATCTTGTTGAAATTAACAAGTATTTTTCACATCATTTTTTGCGTCACGTCATTTGGCCAATAAATCTGCACCATATGAATAACTAACAAACCTTATCTAACTCTACAGCGAGGTATCATTAATCAGGTTCAGACATTGTGATCATTTTGCTTCTCTTAACGCAACTGGGAATCAGCTTTACTATATTAATGTTAGTCTTTAAGTTACAGTTATTGCTATGTTACATTCACAGATTTGTCTTAACTTTTAACAAGCATTATACTTAAGAATCAACAATCAATAAGTTACAAATCAGATCAATGACAGTAAAAGAGGAGAATATTGTGCAAAAAACTTTTAAAAAGAAGATGGAAACTGTGAAAAGAATCAGCAGGTCGTTCTAACAGACTTCTTTATCTTTCATCTTTATCTTTGAAGTTTAAATCTCAAGACCTCAAACTCAAGGCTGTGGGTTTTGCATAAACTTGAATCTCTGGATCTTTATGCGTCCTCTTTCCACAGATCTTTATCCATCCTGAGACTGTCCACCTTTTAATCTTCTTTCACAGGCTTCACTCCCAGTCAGCAGCTTTGTTGTCTCTTTAATTTCTCTGGCATTTTGCGGAAGTTGATCAGAGTGACATTTGACAACAGCAGTAAGGCCATCAATCCACCATCTGCTGCACATAAACATGCGCGTAGCATAGCGGCTGTGAGCTCAATTCAGCGCTCATGGTGTTTTCGGAGGACAGCATTCCTCACTGATGCATTAATGAGGGTCTTTTTTTCCCCAACCATAACTCTGGAGGAAAGGTGGGGTTTCACCTTGGGAGATGAATAGGAACATTCTGTGCATTGAGGAAGCTCTGCGTGGTCTTTTTGGTAATCAGCAAAGGAACGTAGCATCGTTTATTTCCTCCAGGGAGAATACATCAGGCTGACCTTCCTGGAATATAACCACACAGATCCCAGGAATACTTCTGTTCACAGTTTGTTCTTTGCTCTCACGTGCTGAGGCATTATAAAGTCCAAACATCTCACTTCATACAAAAACTTGTTCCTTAACATGGGCAATTTTTGTTGTTTTCTCTTAACAGTCTGCTTAAAGTCCTCTGTCCAAATTCTAGTTTTAATTTTTTTTTTGCTTTTAATTACTTTTGTCAGTACATGAGTCTGTTTTACTCCCATTGCAAATCATGTATCCCACTTCTGACCCCCAACTTACTGCAAGATCCCAGTTTCCAGTACATCCTTATAAATCAGCATGAACAATCTCAGCAAAGACAAAAAAAGGCATTAGTCCAGCCCATTATCAGTTCACCCTAGGAAAAGGTCTAAAACAGGATTACCCTCTTAATTGGTCTTTTTTCTCTTTTCCTTCTTGATCATCACCTTCTTCTTCTCCTCTGCAGACTCTGGCTTCTCCTGCTTGTTGTTCTCCGGGTCCTTCCAGTGCAGGCAGTTGTACGAGACGATGGCAGTGATCAGGTACGTGAGCATGCCCGTGTAGCTGCCAATCATCAAACACAATGGCTGCATCAAAATGAACAGGCAGAAGACGTTGACCGAGCAACTCGTGGGAAGATCCAGACGATTATCCTTCGTCCCTTGCATTACTCCGAAGAAATAGACCAGTGCTACAGCGGGGTAAAAAGCGGAGTCAAACATGTTTGTATCCTTTTGATCCTGGAGAAAAAGACAAACTTCTAGAGAGAGACTGTCACAGACGTTGTTGGTGCCACACAGGGATCTGGAATCTAAGCGGGTATACACTTTGACCACTTTTGGTGTTACGTTGCAGTTAAACATTAGCCCACTGTGGATTTTTTATTGTGCACCAGCCGTGATATCAGAGACTTGGAGCACAGTCCAAGTTCCGCTCTGAGCATCAAGGCTGGGCCTTTAAAGGATGAACTTTACTCAGTGAAGGAACTGACTGATCCTGTTGGGTGTCTGGTTTAGACAAGTGTGGTGTGCTTGACTGAGATTACTAGTCCTCTGTGATTAATCTATTTTGAAACTTGCTTCTACCTTCTCTCCAAAGTTTTCAGTGTACGGGTTGGCAAGAGGAAAATAATAGAAAGTCAAAGCAAAATGTATTCATGATTTTCCTGGCAAGCCGGTTTGGCATGACTGTGGTTCATGGTCGTTTGAACACCTGCGTTCTGCTGTTTTTATTTTTTTCTCTTTCCCTTCATAGATCGCTATTGGGACTCGCCATGGTGATGATGTGAACACAATGCTTGTGATGACAAACTCACACATACACACAAAGAAATACCAAGCGGGATGTGTCAGGTCTGCTCCACACATGCTTTGACCCTCTCCAAACCCCTTCCTCCATGTTAATCGTCCCACCATGTTATTGTGAGGAGCTTGATTCATTCCTGGACCCCTTCAATTTCCGTCTCTTAATTGCCTCCACAATAAGGATATTTTTGGCCTCCTTGACGCAATGCGGCAAAAACACAGTCATTAAGGTGCCAAAATGGCAGGCAATGGTGGTGTTTGGCTGACACTCTGCAAAACATCACTCCCCCCTTCTTCTCCATCTTTATTACATCTCTCTCAGTCTCTGTGGTGAGCTACGATCCCATCAATTAGAGCATAATTTATTCTTCACATTGATCAATCCTTTATTAAAGAACCTTGGGGTTTTTCCCTTGATGCTGGCTGCCCACAACTCTATGAGCAAATAAATGTTTTATTCAGGCTGATTTATTAGAAAGTTGTATATAAAGGAGAGATTCTTATTGGAAGTAAACAGTGACAAAGCATTTTGAAGAGGAGCTGATCATCACATGGGTGCTAAATTCGCCCATTAACCAAATCTTTGTTTTTTTCATTCTAGTATCCATTCTAGATTGCTGGTCGAGTATTGATGTGAATGACTCACTTGTGCAACATTGCAGTTGTTTTAAATAATATGACTCATCTGGTCCATTTAATTTGACAGCTCTGGTCTGCATGGTCAATATTTTTTTAGTGCATAAATTGTTCTTCACTTCCTCACATTGATCGATCCTTTTTTAAAGAACCTTGGGTTTGAATCTAAGCAAAATGAATAAAGGCACGAATATCTCTTACTTAGCTAAATATGTCTGATTTCCTCAATGTGCTCCTCTACGGAAGACACCATATGGTGCACAATTAGACTTAAAGGCACACTCTTCCTCCTCCTGTCCTTCCGCCTCCTCCTTCTCCCCAAGTTATATCCATGCCAGCCTTTCATCAAAGATCCATCTGCACATCCTTGCCTTGTCCACCCACTGACCCTCCATCCGGCTGCCCACAAGTTTCAGCGGGGCCTTTTCCAATCACTCGCCCTCTGACAGCACGGAGGGGGGTGAAGCTGAGTCCAAGCAGCAGCCGCTAGGCCACGTTATGTCAGTCTCCATTGATCTCAGTGGCGCTTCGGCTTTTCCCCCAGGTGCAGGGCTGGACATATTCTGATTTGGGAGGAACTGAACAATTGGCTTGCTTTTAATGGGTTTCTCCCCTGTTTGCTGAGGCTAAACATGCTGAAAAATAGTAGCTCTGACCTTTATATGTTTAGATCACTGACAGCTTCAGCATGATTGAGTTATTACTATGCATGACCTTTGGAACTTTATAGTAGATTGTGATGAAATCTATAATTTTAGATACTGATTCTGATAATCAATTTTTAAATTAATGGAATTCTCTTTAAAGTCATGTGTCATGACACCTGTCATTCCAGTGTTTCCATTTTTTCCTCAAAATATGAGTCTCAAAATCTCAGCTTCTGAGGGAGCTGTCCACTATGTGGGTGCTGAAATCACACTAACAATCAATAAGATTTTTATTAGACACACATTATCATAATAATCACGCCCTGAATCCTCCACATGTGAAGATTTTGTGCTCGGAAAAAGAGATGTACTTTGATCTATCTGTGTGCATTACAGTTTATGATGATTTATTCTTCTCTGCACAGTGTTCCAACCACAATCGCATTCTTATGCATGATGCAACCATTCCTATCTGTTTGCCGTTTGCTGTTATGATTTTCTGTCTACACTAATGGAGAAAAACATTTTTTTCCTCCCCTGAAGTTGGCCGCCCACAACTATATGAGCAAACAAATGTTTAATTCAGGCTAGTGTTTTGAAAACAGCTTTATGTATGGGCAAGAATCTCATCAGAAGCAAAAAGTGACAATTAAAGCATTTTGAAGAGGATCTGGTCATCATGTGGGTGCAACATTATTAATTTTTAAAACAGTTTCTATTCTACAATGATAGGCAAATGTCTCTCACGTCAACATTAATCATGAGCATTTCATTTAATATACTTGATCTGATCCATAAATTTGACAAGCATGTTGTGGAACACATGGTAAATGGCTTTTTAATAGTAACATGTGCAAACATTATTGTTCATTCAGGTGAAAACAGCTGTATGTATAGGAGAGATTCTCATCGGGGCAGAAAGTGCAGAGGAGCTGTTCACTATGTTGGTTATGAAGTAGAACCTTTAACACATCTTTATTCATTTTATAAATCTAGTCTAATAATCCGTTTCTACGGCAAATCAATTGATTCTTATACACATTTTAGGCCTGTATGCGTCACTATGCTTATTTTGTAGTAACAAGAAGCAAATTTTTAGGAAGGTTTGCCTCCAACACCTACATCATCAGACTTATCAGATTTATTCTGATAGATATCTGTATATATATAAAATTTAAAAACTTATTCAGATTAAAAATCTCTTTTGCAAGAGTGTCCTGGCCAAGAAAAGCAGCAGTACAGTCCTTAACAAAACAAATTTGACAGAACATTATATCATTACATCAACCAACATTCATTTACAACACATCCTGCGTCATTCAGATACATCAAATCAATCAGACAAAACATCTACAGCCAGTAGTTTCTGTCTCCAATTCTTTTAAAAGCCCTTTAAAACTATACAGTGATCCTTTACCAAGAATTTTGGAAAATATTCCAGGACTGAGGTGCATCATATTTATACTTCTTTTCACGGATGAGATTCTCATCTGAACCAAAAAAGTGACAAAGCTTTCTGAAGAGGAGATGATCAGTAAATGGCTTCTAAATGAGAACAATCATCGCATTATTCATTTTTAAAACATGTCTCATTATAGATTGATAGTCTAGTGCCGAGAATAATCATTTAAGACTGAACACATCACGCATATAATATACCTGCGTCCTCATCCATCCATCAAATCCAACAGGCGCTTACTGGTCTACATCTTTTTAGTGATTTATGATGATGTTCCCAATTTCCAAAAAGTTAACAGTACACGCCAACCAGCATGCACATTGTTCGTACTGCTGGAAACAGATTTATATATGTATATGGGGAAGATTCTCATCGGAAGCAATTCGATCGTTGTTCATTTTAGAACCGTATCGTTCTAGAATTCCTCACGTCTGAATACATCGCGATTGTTTCAAATAATATACTTCGCAAACAAATATCCTTCATTCGTATGACAACAGCTGTAGCCTCAACGAGATGCTCGTCGGAAGCAAAAAAGTGACATTTGAAGCGCGTCAGATATCAATGAATTTCCACAACCAACGCATTCTTATTTTAAAACAATCCAGACTTGCTCTTTTGTCGAGAATATTCACACAATGTTGAATAAATCGCCAGTTGTTCAAATACTATACTTCCATCAATCCGACAGACGCTTTCTGGTTCGTATTTTGAATGCTTCTTATGCACATACATTGTTTATATTTTTAATTGTGAGAAAATGACTAACACCAAAGCGTTCTGAAGAGGAGCTGAATTCGCCCCAACAAATTAACGCAATGTAAAAACACTTCATTCTGGGAGTAGCTTTCATGTCTGAGTACATCCCGTCTCAAATAACATTCTCGATCCGATCTATCAATCTGCACAGTTTTAAAGATTTTTTTTTAATAGTGAGAAACCCATTTTTCTGTAAAGTTTTCCGCCCACACCTACATGAGCAAACACGTCGTGTCCATTCGGAGTAAAACAGCTGTACGCATGGGCAGGGTTCTCCCTCCTGTAAGGGAGCGTGTGAGGAAGGGGTGGAGTAGTCCGTCTTTTACGCGCTGGATGGTTGGAGCTTCCACAGCTTTTCGCGCACATGTGTTGGTGGGGGCAAAGGGAAGCTCCCCGATTTCATGCCATGACCTGCTGCTGCTGCTGCTGCTGATGCGCACTGTCCATCTCTGATCACCTCCAGGCTTCCTCACACTTGTAATCGTGGCAACGACTTGGCGTCTTTCTCCAACTTCTCTCGCCTCGTCTTCGGAGGAGGACTCGCTCCATCAGGCCAGTTTAAGTGTGGACCGGGGTCGGTTCCGTCTCCTCTGTGATCTGGGTTGCCCGAACCGGGCCAGTCTGTGCCAGTCCCCGCTTTACCCCGAGCCCTGGGTGCTCATGGAGGGAGACGTTATGGACAAGCTGGATGACATGGCATCGGTCTACGAGTTCGACCCATTTACGGGCAACATCCCCGCCACAAAAGTGGAGATCACAGTTTCATGCCGGTAAGATCCTTATTCTTGACGTTCTTGTCACTTTGGGCACATCTGGAGAAAACTACATCTTAGATCATCTGTATAAACACAGACGTCTTTGTAGTTCTCAGATGCTGCAATGTTTTTCATCTTGTTAGTCTAATATTTCACAAAGTTAATTAATTTGCTGTAACTCAATAAGCGTGTTTACACGCGTCTCCGCTTACGAAGTGAGCTTTATGATGATCGTTCTTGATGATAACATGTCCATAATGATGAAATAATGTAGTGTAAGAATCGTAAAACCCTTTCAATGAAGAATGGTGCCACAAAGTGTGTAAAATTTCGATTCCAACAATTAAAGAACCTTCGACGTGATTTTAAGCTCTTGTAAAAACACGTTTTCTAACGCTCTCTAGGGGGGAAAAATAGATTTTTTTTAACTGTCTTGATTTCTACTCTGATAAATATCAATCGTAGTCTAAATTGACCCTATTTCTCGCCTGACATCTGGAATTAGGGAGTATCCCTGGGGTTTAAGTTGCTTATTGGGTGGAGAGAGAACCTGCATTCGCCCAGTAAATGGATGCGTAAAGCAGAGTCTTCTGTCCTCATTAATGTGTCGTTTCATGGTTTGGGGATTACTGCGATTTGATTCTTTCGATCGTTTCTTGATTTTAAAGATTTTTGGTGGACTGCACGAGTTGGACATTGCGTATTTATGGGCGATGTTTCAGCCACGTCTTTCTTGTCTTGATCTCTATTAACCATTCTCGCTCACCTGTTAAATGTATTTCTGTTGATTCATATGTGAACACATGTCTGGGGTTTTGTATATTCACTTTTTGTAAATTAGTGACTGGAGCTATAATATATAGGATTTGGAGAAATGGCACATATAGAAGAAATAAGAAAGTGAGATTACTAGGTATGTATGTATGTTTGAGGACTTGCTCGTCGCATAAAAGACGTGAAATTTTTTTCTGAGATTTGTGAGATTTTGTTGCTTAGTGAGGACATTTTAGTATGTGAAGACTGTCTTTCATAAGGCAAAAAATGCTTTTATAGACATTCTAGAATTTAATTGAAAAATTTTGTCAAAATATTTACTTTTGTTTGCTACAGTTAGGCTTAAAGTTAAGTTTATGTGTAGACATAATATTATTTTGTTCTGATAATGTAGGTGTTAAGGGTAGGACCTCAAAAGGATAGGAAGACGTGTGTGTGTGTGTGTGTGTATGTGTCTTTGTGTATACCCATTTTCGATTGACACCAATATTCATAGTGACTGATACTCAAACGATTTTTAGATTTGCCTCTATCATTGCCAGTTTTACGCAGCCCTGCTTTGCATTTGCATGCATTGATTCCAAACAAATTGACAGAATCTTGTTTGTACATCACCACTATAATATTTTTGCAGATCTTCTCGATTGTCAACGGGAATTTTTGTGCTGTGTTTTCCAATGTTCTGACCTTGTCCTCAGCTTTGGCGTCTTCTACATGAATTGCTGTAACAGTGCCTCCCACCTACTGATCTAGGCATTCAAGGCTAAGTCCCAGTTTCTGCAGCTTCGCCCTGTTAGTCCGTTTGGTGAAGCAGCTATTCACTTTAAAGCCCTAACCACATATGAAAGAGAATGTTCTTACTTGCTCTCAAGTAAGGAACTGTTAACTCCTGGTATTCTGAATGAATTTAATGATTTTTAAGTCTGATGATGTGTAGTGTTCGAGTCCTTGCCAGGAATTCATAACATAATTTAGAAGAACCTTGTTCTACAGTTGTCATACTATTTTAAACCAAACTATGCCACCGGTGTTGCTATGCAAACTGACTCACACCATGGTAGAAGAACCTATTTTCAGTGGCTCTGCTTCTTTTTTTATCAGCTATCAATACCAGTTCATCCTCGTTTAGTTCATACCAGCCAATAGTATCAACAGATCAATTTAATGACAGGGCTGTACTCTGAATGCAATATTACTTGTTCAGCTCAGCTCAGCTCAGCATATCCTACATTTTTAAAAATTCCATACCCTAATACTGAATACTATGAAATAACTATACAGACCATTCACCACAGGCCATTCACTTCCCCCCTGATAAGCTGCCTATATGTACGAATAAATGCCCACAGCCTGCACCAACTTGGCAACCAGTTACAAAAAGGCGATAAAAAAGAAGTCATTTTGTAGCAACCAAAAGATGTGGTTGATAATGTTAAAAAATATACCAGCAAAAAAAAGCCTGTTTCATTCTATGGGGCAGCAGTAGTATGAAAAAATGTCATTTTAAAATGAATTGAAAAGCTTTTCTACAGAAAAGCATGCGATCTTTGTAAGTGGACATTGGGGAGAAAATTGCTGTAAGATATGAAACCTTTTAGTCCAGCAGCACCTGGCTAACGCTAGCGTCTCTCCTCATAATATATGGAACCCATTCCTGTCTTCCTGCTCTGGAATTTCCCATTTAACTGCTGAAGCACTTTCACTGGAACACACTGCATATACATTATTGATGAAATGACCTGCTGGGAGTTAACAGTCTTCACAAGCCCGCATGCTGCAGTGACACCGCGGTGCAGGATGATTGGTGCACTTTTTTACTCAAGCTCGTGTTTACTCAGGTTTATGGCACGCTTAAACAGGCAGCCGAGACGTGTTGGCTTGTTTAGTTTAAGAGAAGAGAACGCTAATGAATTCTTTGAGTGAAGGGTTCTTGAGGCTGTCTGTGTATGGGTCGGGCAGATGCTTGTGTGTGCAGGTTTTTGGGTGTGTTGTGAGGACCTGATTGTCTCCTAAATATATTGATTTTTGAACAGATTTGAATGTGAGGGAAAAGAGGTATTACCTTTGTTGAAAAATTTCAGGTTTTTTTTTTTTTTTTTAAGATTTGCTGGTTACTGGTGTTAACGTTAAGCTTAGGTGTGGATATAATATTTAGGTTAAAAGGAATTATGGGAATCAAAGCAATGATCACACAAAGAGAGATGCGTGTGTGGTTGTGTTTTATGTCCACACTTTACTTGAGAATACACCCTTCATCTGTTTCTAACGTATCACATCTGAACAGCACATGACAATGCCGAGTTTGTTGGAATACACTGCATCCTCGATTCAGCGTACATCATGAGTCACAAATCCCAGTGAATAGTAAGTGCTCTCTGCATTGGCAGAACTCCAGTAGCCGCTCATTATACAAATTTCTCTACCCCTGTATAACAACAACCAGCTATTGTGATTTGGAAGCCTAGCATTACGATGTCTTCGGCAGCAACGCGGCTATTTCGGTAGGCAGTGCATGCTCATTATAGCAGGTGGCATAAATAAGGTCGAGGCTGCAGATCACTTACTACTTTTAGCTCCCTGTTATAAGTAAACATAAGCGCTAATAAAAAATATAAGCAATCATTAAGTCAGCTGTGAATGTAATGTAGCATCTAAACCTTGACAAATACAATACTACAGCACTGAAATACTGAACAAAAAATTAAATATATTTATATGTTATACTTTAATTAAAGGAAAGAATATGGTATTATTTATATTGCCATTAAGCAAAATTAATAGTAAAATCCATAATATTATTATTAGGATGCCCAAAAAATCAGTATGAAATAAACACAAAAAGGACCAAAGACTGAGCCTTGAGGTACTCCACTGAAGATAATGGCATAATCAGTATAGTGGACAGTGTCATATATGTATAAAATAGAAATATAATTAGATCTTATTCATTCAATTTTACTTCGATTCTTATTATATTAACTATGATCACGCAAGAGCGAATATCTAATTATCATACAAATATGTAGTAAGGTTCATGTTTACATAACTATGTTCTATATCAGACATTAAGGTTCTGTCTACTGATATGAATTTGGAAACGTTGTCCAATTTTAAAAGGCTTAACCATCTTGTGATGCAAGTTAGATATTACATTATAAAACCAGGGCACAGATAAAATAAGCTGTAAAAGAGCCTTTCTTCAAAAGATCTTTTCTAGATCTCGCTCTTCATGAGGCAAGATTTCATCCAGCATTAACCTCACTGACTTCTTCCCTGAAGGCCTGTAAAGAAAAAAAAACACGAACGCATCACTGGAGTATGTCCAGACCCCCATCACTTAATATTTCTGTTCAAATACCAATCTTTAGACACCTTCTGCATGTGAAATAATTTATCATATATCCCTATTCGCTGCATGTATGGGTCATAATAAAGGTCCACACCCCCATATCTCTGAAGTTTCACGTTTTCTCAGGTCCTCTAATTGGTCTCTGGTCGGCACCTTAACAGATCTTCTTCTTGCGTTTGCCTCTGCTTGCTTCTGCAGAGCGGTTTGATCTTGGCTCTTATATCTGCTGGAACTAGACATGTCCCGGTTGCAGATGCAGCCGCTAAATAATGCAAAAGCCACACGGAGACTTGAAAGGGGCCCGTGGCACAAGCAGGCATCAAGCCTTTGTGTTTTCAGTTGCGTTTTAGAGAATCATCATGTCGGGAGAGACAAACGAAAGTACGTGCCGGCGTGGAACGCTCTTTCTCAACAAACCAAACCTTTCTTTTTGCGGGAGATAAAGATCCACAATCTTTATATTTTCTGCTTTCTTTAGCAGGGAAGAATCTTGCATATAATGATGCTCGGAGGCCAAATTATGCACCATCACGCATCCCTAAAGTACAGCCTCATGCATAGGCGTGAAAGCGTTTATTTTTGTCTCTTTTGGCGTAAGGTGCATTTCGCGGAAATCGTGATTTGTGATTCAGAATGCACTTGGATGCACTTCACAGTTCAGAGATTCGGCTACTGGGTGATTCGGTGGTTTCTTTCCCAGCTCTTCTGATGCGTTGCGTTTTGTGCTTCCACAAGAGGTGAAATGGAAACGCCATCGAGGGGGCTTTGAGCACCCCAGTCATAATGGACGGAAACCCAACTGGAAAATGTCACATCTTACCCAAAGTCACAGTTTTCTGTTGCAACTCCAATCCCCCACACACCCCACTCCCCGGTCTCCCGCGCCCTCCCCTAAATCCCTGCAAACAATTCAACAAAGTGGTTCGCCGATCTTTCCACCGCTGTCTCCGGGGAGAATAAAAAATTACGGCCTGTCTTTTCTTGTAATTACAGTCATTTTGGAACAATTACCGGTTGCCTCATTAAAATCCCTGTCAGTATGATAAGGCATCAAAACTCGGGCACGAGTTTAAAAAAGAAAAGACAACCCTTGTCGGCTTGAAGCTTAATCCTATGGAGGAGGAGGACGAGGAGGAGGATGTCGGCTGGGTTGGCGGGGTGGAGGAGAGATAATAGCGGGATTACAACGGAGGGATAAAAAGGGAAACCAGATTAGGCCGTGTGCAGTTCAAAGATCCTCGAGTATTGTCTGCAGTGGGAACGTGAAGCTCTCATCTTTTTTATCGAGAGCTTCGCCGCCTTATCGCACGAGAGATTAGGCCCGGCACCTACCGCAGCAGGCCTGGAATAAATCTTTCGCTGCTTACGGATAAATAACAGCCAAGTTTCTGGCGTTGGCTTTGGAAAGATCAAGGAAAAGGAATTAGATCTTTAAATTATGCAGCACTCCTTAGGAGATACGGCCTCGAAAACGCTTTCCTCCCAGCTACTCAATGTTGCTTTAATATTTCAGCTTTATGGCGACTGTGAGGAATTTTTTTCTCTTCTTCCTGCCTTCCATACAACCGCCTCTCCACGGGATGCTATGATAAGTGGGGGAAGTATTTGTTTGGTGCCAGGGCAGGTGGCATTACCCCTGAATTGTGTTCCAGGGTTCTGGGTGATAAAAGAACTTCTATGACTGTGTTCTATGGTCCTTAGGGCCTGTGTACAAGCATAGCTTGCTCCCAAAACTCCAGCTCGCTCTCCTTTTTTTGCTCTCCCTTCAGCAACCCTTATCCGTTTGCCTCACCTGGCTGCGGTCCCCTCGTCCATTTATTCCTCTCGACCTCGGCTGGCCTCCCGCTGTACGCTCCTCAGCGTGTGGGCTTGGTTTCGCTAACGCTGTCAGAGCCCACGTAGAGAGAGTCAATGAAAGAAAGAAGGTGGGAAAGAAAAAGAACTAGGGGGGGATGATGCTGGAGATGATGAGCTGTTAAAGACTGGGAAGAGGCCAAGGCAGAGAGAGATAATGAGGGACAGGAGAACAGATGGGTTTTTTGGGATCTATTGCTCTCCATGAGCTTCGCTTGGCCCCCTCAAATATTTGTTGGCCCCCATTGATATCGATTAATTGATAATGAATAATTGCTTGGTTATTGTTAAGACTTTATAAAGATGTCAATACATGATAAAGGATAAATAATTAATTAATTAATTAATTGATATCAATAAAATGATCCACTATCAATGAGCGACTGATAAAATATCAATATGTGATCACTTTTTAAATAAGCTCTAACGTTGATTTAACGTCTCCAAATGAAGGCGGTCGCTAAATAGCCATCATACTATCTGACTGGTAAAATATTGCAAAGGAGAACCTCCGCTCCCAACCAGGGAAGCAGCTTTTAGCGTGTGAAGCCAATCGAATCGTAAGCAGCTACAGAGTGAATTTAAATCCTCAGATGAAATTAGTCACTAATTACGGTCATTAATACATCCAAGCTGTTACCCGGTTGTTACACGGTTTCAGACTCTAGCGTTAGGCAACTGAAAGAGGAGGAGAAGTGCTAGGCTAGCGCTGGTTTAGACAATCACATAAACTCAAGCTAAACTAAGCCTAATCTTTCAGTGTTGATCATTTTGTAAATGTTATCATTTATTCAGAGACGATGCTAACATCAGAGAGACACTGTTTTAGCCTAAACTCAAGCTAAGCTAAGCCTAATCTTTCAGTGTTGATCATTATGTAAATTTTATAATTTATTCAGAGACGATGCTAACATCAGAGAGACACTGTTTTAGCCTAAACTCAAGCTAAGCTAAGCCTAATCTTTCAGTATTGATCATTATGTAAATTTTATAATTTATTCAGGGACGATGCTAACATCAGAGAGATGCTGTTTCAGCCTAAAGTTGTTCCCCATTTCGGCTAAAAATTTCTTTAAAAGAGGTCATGTTAGCAGCAGGCCAGAATAATAATACATAGTTTGTACCTTAGACCCCTCTTTAGACCTAGATTTAGTCTAATTAATAAAAAATAGCATACTGTATTTATTAAGCTAGACATACTAGATCTCTATAGTACCAAAGACTGACTTTACCTGCATTCCTTATTGATTGTAAACATCTATTTCCACTTAAAATTGATTTTATAGGAACCCACACTGCCCTCATTAGCTTCCTGATCCATAAACCTCTGGTGAAGCCCCCGATGCTCTCTCTGATTATTTCTCACTGAATCTGTTGTGTTCAGAGCGGGAAGTCGTGTTGACAGTCTGTCCCCATAGCGCATGGATTCGTTCAGCTTTATAAATCCAAAAGACGTTCTGCCATAAAGGCTCAGCGATGCCTGATGTGTGTAGGAAGGTGTGTGTTCCACGCAGCTGTTAAAGGGCAAGGGGGAGGGTGGAGAGGAGAGCAAACATCAGGCTCGACCTGACACAATATGTTCCACACAACCAAGCAACAGGCAACAACCTCGAACCAAATCAGAGGTGTATAGAGCGTCTCCAACCCGTATTTAGTCAAAGTAAAGATTGCTAGACGCTAAGGGCTGGTTTCCTGAACATAGATTGAGCCTAGTCTTGGACTAAGTGGCAGTACCAATGGAGATTTACCACTGAAAGTTAAAGTTAGTTTAGGACTAGGCTTAATCGTTGTCTTGGAAACTGGCCCTAAGTGTCCCATTAAAATACTACTTGAGGAAAATAGTAGGTAAATTAGGGAGGCAGCGATCCAAGTTGTGTATTTCTCTGTGAGGAGGAAATACTTAAATTAAATACAGTTTTCCTGACTAAAAAATGTAATAATTACACACCCATGTGTATATGCTAAATTATTTATTATTAAAATAACATCTGTTCACACAGTTCTGTAATTTTGTGACGGTCCCTCAGAAACAACAATGACTGGTCAACAATTGCGGAAAAGTTGCAGTAAATGGTGACAATTGCATGGTAGCAATACATTTGCGGGGACTGGCTGAATTTGTGTTAATAGTTGCGATCGCAACATCACGAAATCCTGGAGGGTCTGATTATTGGACAAACATTTAGGGACACTCATAGAGGAAAGGTTATAATACTGATCCGTTTGCTCAACAGAGCAGAAATAATCTCACATATTCTTAGATCCTCTAGTTTTCATAATTTTACAATATACAGTAGATTAATGTTACACTCCAGTGCTCACCTTGATGTCATTTCACCAGTCCTCCTGCTCCCTCCTCCACGTCTCCTCTTGGCAGCTATTCAGTAGCGATGTCTTGGCCAATCGGTCACATAGAGGGTCATAAAGTAATGGAATAAAATGATCAAATGTGATGTTATAAAACGATTCAATAGGCTTTTATATTGAAGTGCTATTACACAGCTTGAGCAGACCTTGCCAAATCCTGTTAAACTCAGTCTGTCTTTATTTACCTGTCCGCATTCTCACTACAGGGTCGCTTGGCATCACTATTAAAAGCCGAAGCAAGTTTCTCATAAAACGGAGAGAGTCCGTTTATTTCCCTGCAGCCCCTTCGCTTTCACCTTTGCTCTCATCATTCCAGTGTTTGCAAGCACATGCCGCTCGTCTGCTTTGACCCGACCCTTTTTGATAAGGGGTCAATATGGTTGACTGGGTCTTGTTATTGACCTATCAATGAACAAGAGATGAATCTGCGAAACCATCCAAATTCTCTTTACACTCATTGTTGCCATGGCTCCAAGGTCTCTTTGCTCTAACTTCTGAGCAGAACGGCTTCAAACATCTGCGTCATTCTTCTTCTATTGAATGCTGCAATTGCCGTCTTACGCGGTTTGAATTGCGTTATGTAATCTGCGGAAAAGTTCCCATTCCCTTTTATTTCCTCAAACAAATCTGAAATCTAGGCTTCTGCTGTTGCAGCAGATAAAGTTTTTCCCTGTGTCACTGACTCAAGGTGCCGTGTGATCGACCACTTGATCTTCTCGGTTGCCGACCGCAATTATGCGCGTCTTGATAAGCGCCATCGAGGAGAACTTTAATGAGTTGCCAAACTTCCTGCTTCTCATCTTTTTTGATGCGCATCTCTAGCTCTCCAGCCGAGCATTAGCCTTCCTCTCTCGCGCTCCTGCGCCGTTCCTCCTGCACCCAATTACTTTTTAATGCTCTCCTCGCGTGCCTCCCAGATCCGAGCGGCAAGGAGAATTCTCTTCGCTTTCCTGGCGCTAAATTGGCCGGATGTAGCTGGTGTTACGGAGCCTTTCTCCAGTTGATAAAGTCATGACTGACCTCTGCTACGGAGAAAAGGAGGAGGAGGAGGAGGAGGAGGAGGAGGGTGGACCCAGGGGAGGCATTGGAACGCTTCAACACCCCTGTCAGTCCTTTCATAGCCAAGAACAGACCTGTCATGGACACGACTGACCTGGTCATTGGAGAGGCAAGTCGAGGCTCAAATGAGATCTTGCACGTCTCCAAAGGCTTGAGGAAGGAGCAATGCTGTCTGTTATTGCAAATCTGATTTATGATTGACCCGAAGCGGAGCATTGGCACAACACGGTACAGCACTGAGATCCTTTGTGAAAGTCCAGTTTTATGCTACTAGACTGTTGCAACAGAACTGGCTGCTATTACTTGAGTCTTAATTGATCATCTAAAGACAAAGTCTTTTCTTCTTCATGTACATTATATACACGCCTTAAATGCATAGGCTGAAGTCAGTGTAGCCCAGAGGAGGATGGAGTCCCTTCCCTTTCTGAGTATTGGCTCCTCTCAAGGTTTCTCCTGATTTACATTTAGATTTACAGCGTTTAGCAGATACTTTTACTCAGAGTGACTTACGTTCCCTATTTACATCATCCAAGTGAACAACTTGGGGCTTGCTCAGGGGCCAGCTGTGGTTTTTAGTCTGTAGTGACACCTATAGCCGAATACAGCACCACAGAGAGTTCACTATGTTGAAATGATCCCAATTACCACAAGCCTTTTATTGATTTTATATCCCAGTTTTATCAAGAATCAAAAGAAACCCCGAAACATATGTATACAATAAAAAATATGTATAAAACGGTTTCAGAGTGTGGTTGCTATGCAACAAACCTGCAGGAATGTGAAAACCAATGACACATAAAAGATTAAGTTGTTCCATAGACTTACTTTGTGGGAAACTCACAGATGATTTCACCAGTGATAATTCAATATAATCAATGTTAAACAATTATAAAAGTTTGATTAAAAAAAAAGAAAGAAAAGATATACACTACCAGACAAAAGTTAGGACACGCCTTCCAATTCAATGTTTTATTCTTTATTATCATGACTATTTACATTGTAGATTCTCACTGAAGGCACTATGAATGAACACATATGGAATTATGTAGTAAACAAAAAGTGTAAAATAACCCAAAACATGTTTCATATCTTAGATTCTTGAAAATACCACCCTTTGCTTTGATCACTGCTTTGCACACTCTTGGCATTCTCTCGATGAGCTTCATGAGGTAGTCACCTGAAATGGTTTTCCAACAGTCTTGAAGGAGTTCCCAGAGATGCTGAGCACTTGTTGGCCCTTTTGCCTTCACTCTGCGGTCCATCTCATCCCAAACCATCTCGATTAGGTTTGGTCAGGTGACCGTGGAGGCCAGGCCATCTGGCGCAGCACTCCATCACTCTCCTTCTTGGTCCTTACACAGTTCATTCATAGTTTTGATGCCTTTAGTGAGAATCTACAATGTAAATAGTAATGAAAATAAAGAAAAAACAGTGAATGGGAAGGTGTGTCCAAACTTTTGACTGGTAGTGTCTGTACTATATACAGCTTTTCTGTGAATTTAAAAATCTGACAAAGATTTATCAGTTGATATTCATTTTCTTCAGGAAAGCTCAAAATATAAACATTTGTTTTTCCTACCTTTTGCTTCACTAAGACTTAGAGTTGGCGTCAAGACCACCTTAACCGAGTCCAAGTCCTGACCGAGACCCGAGTGTTTGGAGACCGAGACAAAACCAAGACACTGAGTGGCCGAGACCAAGACAAGACCAAGAATCTGAAGGGCTGAGTCCAAGATGAGACCAAGACACTGAAGGGCCCAGTCTGAGATGAGACTGAGACCAAGGCGGGTTGAGACCAAGACTGAACCAATTCACGTTTTACACCACATGACAAATAAGCGCAACGTGCAAAGCCTTAGTAGCCCTCATAAAGAACTGAACAAAGCAAACAACATAAACTGAGCCGAGTCCATAACAAGGCCGAGTACAAATACGGCTAATTCCAAGACAAGACCGAGACCTTCAATAATTGAGATTTTTCGACAAGTCAAATGTATAAACACAAAAAGATGCTTATGTTTCACATGCACAAAACTCTTAACAAGGTTAAAGGATATCAACTAAACAATTTGTTGAACAGACTTTACTACTTAGGCTCATTACTTTTCTTGGTGACTTGCTGAAAGTTTTTAAAACTCCATTGTCGTCGTCTCTTATCTAATACAGATGTGCATGTACAGGAGTTAAAGCCATTCATCATCGTCCCGTTGAGATGATTAGACTGAAGCAGGTGTTTCGTGTCTTTACAAGCTTTAAGGTGCCGCATCACATAGGTGGCGGCGAACTGTGGAAGTCATGGGTTCGAACAGGCTCATTAACTTCAACAATCATCTCTTGATTGATGCGTACGGCTGTTGTTCAGCTCCTTCCGAGCCTTCATCCACCTACAGGGTTCGTTCGTCAATCATTTCCTTTACTAGCGGCGTTCATCGTGGGCAGCATATGTTCCTCGGGCAGGCAGACGGACGTTGCCGTGCAAGCTGTCGCTGCGATCCCACAGCACCATGATAAATTAGAGCCATTAGGTTGCGACGCATTAAAATAAATTCACTTGCCAAAGCCGAGCAATTTGTGTGCAGCTGGTGAGTGAGTGGAGGAAGGAACAGTTCTGCTAAAACTTCCTCTTTTTTTGAATGACATCAACGTCTAGTTAGGGCCAAACGCTCGGCACAAAGCGTTCACTTCTCTAACCTGTTCTTACTTCAGAGCCCGGGTCATCCTGAAGTGTTTTTTATTTATTTCAGGAGTTGAGAAAAGCAATGTTTGAAAGTAAGAAGAACATTAAGGCCACAGCCGCTTTTCTGTGACTTCTGTACCTGTGAAATTCCCCAACGTCCTCCGTCAGAGAGTTGGACAACGAGGGTGACGGGAGGCCCTGTCCAGTTTCACAAAGCTTCCTCGCCTCTGATATGTGCAGTGGCAGGAGAATTTTAATAGACTCTCTGTGTGCCAGAGGCTGCCTCTTTCTCTTCATTACCACCCAAGCCTTCTGGAGGCCTCTGACAGGTGTGAGATTTCAAACGAGTTGGGTGTGTGTGTGTGTGTGTGTGTGTGTGTGTGTTCGATGGCAAATGTTGTGTTTGACAGCCAGGCTGGGGACAGAGAGAGGTGTGTTTATATGTGTCTACTTGCCTCCATGGTGTGTGCGAGAACGACAAATCACAAAGTAAAAGAGAGGAAGAAAGTGGAAACGATGAGTTGGAGCACTAGCCCGAGGTAGCGCGTGGGTGGAAGGCAGGGAGTTGCTGGAGCAGATGCGCAGAGCCAGAAAAAAACACAAGTGGTACATGAAGGGTGTGTCAGGTTTGAGCTCTGAGGTGGTGAAAGCCTGTCACCCCCAGAGGGAGGTTTGAAGCTTTGATACACCTTCCCCCGATTGCTAGAACTTCTGGATTTGAGGTGTGGAAGTGATGGAGGAATTTAATCCATCATTGGTTCTGATGGCTCCTGGTGTAAAATTGTGATTTGAAAACAAGTGGACAGCAAAGTGTCTCAGTATGGGCAGCTGGTAGCGTAACGGTTAGGGAGTTGGATGGTTGCCGATTCAAATACTGAACCGCCAAAGGTACCACTGAGGAGGTACTCATGAGAAAATACCGCTGCCCATGTCAGCTGCCCACTGCTCCCTCATGAATGGGTCAAATGCAGAGGTCATATTTCGTTGTGGTGCACTGTGTGCTGTGCTGTGGTGAGTTGACAGTGACAAAAAAATCACTCACTTTCACTTTCACTATTTGGAGCTGTCCACAAGAGGATGGTTCTGAAATGCTTCTCCAATAGCATCTCTAATGTGATCATTTACATTAACATTGCATTAGCATTTAGCAGACTCTGTCATACAGAGTAACTTCTGTTTCCTAATTACAGAGACTGTCTGCTTGGACATTTGTTTAAGGACTCGGGGTCTCATTAGGATAATCAAGCCCCCAGTCTGATGACTATCAACACACGGTTCTAGTCAGTTTGAACACTCCGTCACCACCACCCATCAGATCAGATCAGATCTCACTTTTTTACTAGGCTCCAAATCCCTAAAGAGCAACCACAGAATAACAGTGAAAACATTAAGAGGAACCAAGAACCAAGAAGGGAACCTCACGTTCCTCTCAGCAGATTGAACTGTGGTTGTGAGTGTGTACATACACATAGAACAGAATAAAGCTTCATGAGGTCATGGTAAGTTCCAGATGACAGCAGAGATGGGGCTCGGGGATGGGGTCTGTGAGTTCCCAAGACTTGACTTCAGACTCACCCTCAAAGACTTGAGACTTGACTTGGACTCGAGATTTGGGACTCGTGAGCAATCTTTATTTCATGCAATTATGTTAGGGAAATCGATGGTGAGATGAATATGACAGGGAGGCTTCACCGGGTACGTTACTGAAGTGTCGCGTTGGCATTGCGCATGCTGCAACCACTATAATTAGGCTAACGCTGATGCCGCATCGGAGCGCAAATGCTCTGAAAATGCTCTGAAAACGCAGAAACGCTCTAGTCTTCTATTTTTTTTTTAATAGAAGGTGTGCACTTCCCCTTTACAGAACACACCCGGTGTCGCCTTGGTGTAATTCCCTTCCTTGATATTTTATGTGCAACATCACGCATGCACACAGCCACAAATATCAAAACAATTCCTTAATTCATTGTGAGAGTGACCAGAAAAAACAAATGTGGTCTTAGTGATTGTCTCTCAATGACCTCCTCACATGCGCTCACATCTTGCACTTTAATTTTTAGCTGTTAAGCCATGTGTGGACAGGATCATTGAGTTATAATGGATGTCTAATTAAATGATTCAAGTCTATAGACCTTTAAACCCAACTGCTTGGGTTTAAAGGTCTGTGTTCAGGGCATCAACATTTTTTCAGCCTCTTCTGTGGATTTGAACCCCCCGTCTTCTGGTCACCATTCGGGAGTGGCAGTCACTCAGACCGCTGCTCCACCACCATCTCATTTTAAACATTTTCCTATCTAGTAAAGCTTCACCTAGAACTCATTCCCTCCCTGGAAGGATCAGTGAACTTACGGAAAGACCTGCAGTGTGTCTCTGCCGCATTGGGGATTTCCCCTCACGCTCCCGTCTCCGGTTTCACCTCTGTCTCGTGCTCTGCATGCCAGCTCGGGGCTAACTTACCGGCCTGAATAATGAAACAGACGGTGGGAAAAAGAGTCCTGCACCGACAATGGTGATCGATGCGGCTCACCCTTTGGTCGGGACTCGTCGCTTCAGCCCCCCCGTGACAGATGTGGGATCGAACGTTTTATTAAACAAGATAAAAGCCAATTAGACCCTACGGCGATGCTGCCCCACGTGCCCCTAGCCCACGTCGATCTCTCCTTGTGGGCCTGCGGAAGGAGAAGAAACTGCATTGGTATGCATTGAGAACAACCTGAAAGGCAGGAATACGCCCAGTGCTAATCTCAGCAATCAATTTTTGTTCCTGAATTGAAAACAACCGAGATGCGGGCAACAGAATGGCAGCATCTAGGAGAAACCAGCGATTCGTGGTGGGAAAGTTGGGATAGAACGGTGGTCTTCTTCTGTGAATAGCTGTGGCAGGCATGACTCGGTCTCAGTCTATCGATTCAGATCTAATTGAAAAGCGGCAGTGTTTGCACTCGCGCTGGAGGGATTCAGAGGCGTAATTGGAATGGAATGATGGTGCTTGAGCCTAAAAAACCTGATGAAATGCTTCTCAGAGCATGATGACATGCGGCTCCTGAATTAGATATGGCCATTGACAGCCTTGCGTAATCTTAGTGACTCCCGTGGTGGACAGCGAGTGGTCCTTATGTCTGGATTATTGTAGAATGCTTTATTGCAACATAGTCTTGCAATTTGAGTTTTAGAAGAACTCTCACAAAGCAATCAACTGAAAGCAGCTGGTATTTCCCTCTCATGATACAGTTTGATACATGATTCAGATCAAAATTTCTCACTTCTTATTTGTTCTGCTTACAAAAATATTGCATTTTCTTCAGAAATTACTTAATTTAAACATTTTTGATACTCCTGTGCATCAGCAGCACACAATGCCCCACACCAAAATGTGACCTCTGCATTTGACCCATCAGTGAACCAGCAGTGGGCAGCTGACAAGTAGCACCCAGGGAGCAGTTCTCAGGGACGGTACCTAAGGGCGTGTGTCCACCAAACACAAATCTGTTCCACTTTTAGAACAGGGCTGTGCTCGTCAATGTCATTTCTCTCTTGCTAGCCAATCAAAATCAAGAACTCATTAACAACAGTGGCGGCTGGAGCAGCTTATTTTGGCTTTATTTACACAGTTCGGGGGCAGCTGGTGGCGTAACGGTAGGGTGTTCGCCCCGTGATCAGAAGGTCGCAGGTTTGAATCCAGGGCTGGTAAAATTACCACTGAGGTACTCATGAGCAAGGTACCGTCCCCAAGCACTGCTCCCTGGGCGCTTGTTAGCTGCTCACTGCTCCATCACGGATGGGTTAAATGCAGAGGTCACATTTGGTTGTGGTGCACTGTGTGCTGTGCTGTGCTTGGTGTGTTCACAATGACAAATAATCACTCACTTACTTACTACAAAACTACAATCATGTGATCAAACCCCTAATCTGTGGTCCTCTCTCAGCTGTTTACTTGCACCGGTTTATCTCATGGACCCAATCTCTACCTCTCCAAGATGTGAGTATCTATTCAAACACTGCTGCTAATGCCAAGATGCGATTTCTCTCCACTGTTAAGATAATCTCTGTAATGTTGGATAAACTACCGATCTCATAGGAACACGTTACAATGTTTACATGAAATAGGAATGTGAAAGTGCCTGATGATGCTTTTGTAACTTAGCAACAACAAGTGGTAAGAGATGCGCAGAGAAAGCGCTCTGGAGGTGAGGTTTTGAGCGTTCTCAGCGTTTGGTGGACACAGGTCGTTACTCATGAGGCAGTTGAAAACCCCCAAGTTATATCATAATGACATTGCTAGGTGATTTTCTGGCTACGGCATGAAAATTCAAGTTAAAAAGGACATTCCGGTAGCAACTATGGCTGCTCATCTGCGTGCAATGTGAAGCAAAATTGATGGCATGCACCGTGATGGATCGAGATATCGTATCGAATCGAATCGGTGACCTAATAATCGCAATCGAATCGTGAGAGCAGTGAAGGTTCACACCTCTATTTCAGGTGAAGTTGTACCGTCATGAACATTCCTACAGATGTGGCTGTCACGGACCTAAAGCCAAATGAAAAACCTGTGGGAAAGGTGCTGTCTCTCGTCGCCACCCGGAGTCTCATTATTCTCCTTATATTTGAATATCTTATTTGACGGAGCGATATAACGGATATAACTATATCTAATAAGAGCTATTTTGCCCCGGCACCGTGTCACCCGCACTGACATTTAGCCGGTAGAGGCACAGAATCCTGCTCTAATCAGGCATGCAATGGTTACAGGGCTCATGAAAACATTATTCACGGCTGTGTGAGTACTCATAAACCTCACAGGGCTATGCATATATATAAATATATATATATATATTCCTGTATAGGTCTTATGACGTGATGGGATGTAGCTTATATGATGCACTGATGAAACGGCCTCTCGAGTGCTATCATATCTCCCGTCGTGTATGTTCACGGATCTTGTTTACTCAGGTAAACAAGAGCACAAGTGAGCTGTTGTCTTCTGACCTTTGGTGCAGAACATTGCCGTTGTTATACGTGATTGTTCAAATCCTTGGTGACGAGCGGCGTTAGGGTCGAGATGTAAAGTGCTCCGTGGACATGGGAAAATCTGCCTTCAGCGAGTCATTATAATAAAAATAATACATTTAATAATACGTTTATTTATGTAGCGTCTTTCTCAAACCCAAGGGCATTTAACAAAACACTCATATAAACATCACATTCATATGTACTACAAGCCAGCAGAGCTAGAGCACACAGAATTACAACACCAAGAGAAAATGTTTCTGTTATTATTCAGGCAGGTTCTCGTTCTGCTTGTTCAACTGAGTAAGCAAACCAACTGTTAGTTCCAGCTTAAAGTGGATTTTAAAGAGTGAAAACAAACTTTGAGCAGGACTTTGACCCTATGAACCCGGAGGTTTCAGAAAACAATGTCCACTATTGTCAGGAAACCAATAAAAGATTAATAATAAAAGAAAATGATGTATCTCTGAACATTTGCCTATTATTTGGCAAATGTTGGCCGATTTTTGACCGAATTCTTTCATTGTTGCGTTCACAATGAAATTTGCAACGTTGACTCTTTTTCTGGGGTGCGTTTCCCAAAAGCATAGTTGATAACGTATTGCTAACTGTGTTCGCAACACTATTTTGGTTGCTAATGCATCATTTTAGATCGGAACATAAGTACAGTAGGAACCAACGTTTTCGTCTACATTCAAAATGGTTGCCGGCATTTACGGCCGAAACGTGTCATAATTTGCATAAAGTTAAGCTGTTAAGGTTTTTTGTCGCTCCAGTCACCCAAACTTTGACGCTCTTTGCTTTTGCCGCTCTTCTCCCTCTTCTCGCTTTTGTCAATAGAAAGTCAATTACTTCCTGCAATTTTACAGCTTTGGTAGCTCTTGGTGTAAACGTAGTGTGAGTGTTTTCAGCTTTAGTTGTGCTGTTTCATATCATTATGTAACCTAAAATGGCATTTACTAAGTGAAAGTGAGTGATTATTTGTCATTGTGAACACACCACAGCACAGCACACAGTGTACCACAGCCAAATGTGACCTCTGCATCTGTGAAGGAGCAGTGGGCAGCTAACAAGTGCCCGGGGAGTTTTCCCTTTTACTATTTTTTTATACTTCAACATGGGACCTTTGTACCTTTGGCACAAGTTGACCAATTTTCAAAAATCTTGACCAGGTTTTTATCCGATTAATTAAACAGGCAGAATAAGAGTCTGGCTGGATCATGACGTGGTGAAGTCAGACTTCAGACAGATCCCCCCGGCACTTCCTCTGTCTAAGAACCTCACAGTTGATAATCTGGGGCAGGTTTCAGTCTCTTTTTTTAGTTCAGCGCTGTTTGTTTACACCTGTGGCTCGGATTTCCACTTCCTCAAGTGAAGCACAACGCTGTGTCTCTCATACATCTTTGATGTGAATAATATTCCGTCTTAAATCCCTGAGCCACGCCGGGACGAGCCGAGGTGAGCTCGCTGAACCCATTTCATCAGATTTTTTAAAGGGGGAGGCGGATGTTTGATGTTCCGTGGGCCACAGACCGGGTGACGGGTGGAGACCCTGTAGCTGGGGCACTCGACTCGAACAAAATATATGCCCGAAACACTTTCAACACACTGAGCTTGAGGCTTTGATGCTATTCCACTGAGGAAGATACAAGATTTAGGGGGCGGAGTTTGGGTTTTAAAGGCTGTAGTTCAACTAAACTCACTTCAGTGCTTAAGGGATGTGTGTTGTGTTCATTAAAATGAGGTTTTTTCTCTCTGTGGCTTTTTTTTTTTTTTAATTTAGCAAGGTCCTCATGAATTATAGAATGTATTATTATTTGATGTTCCAGACCTTTTCTTGGGTGTTGATATCCACATGCAGTTTTTGCGTGTGTAACATCTGCCCGATGTGCATGACAACTTGGTGGAAAGTGCTATTTTGGGTTGACACCATGTTTTTTGAGTTGTCATTTATATGTCGTAAAGTTGGGCATGTTGATGTGCTTATATTATGTTAAACATCGTTTTTCCCATTTAAACAATGATACAGCCTCCAGTGTGTGCACATTGATTTTATTATCATGGTCTAAAGGTCAAAGTGTGTTATGTTTTTTACATCACATTGTGGAAAAAATTCTAATTTTGTAGCCGAAAATGGCCTTTACCATTATGTCTAATTACCTACACTGGGAGTCAAGAGAAATCGGTACATTTGCCTAGAAATTTGGCAAATGTTGACCGATTTACAAAATGCGTTTTCTTGTGATTATAGTGAAAGTGAAGAGTGAGTCATTTTTTGCCACAGCACAACACACAACCAAGTGTGACATCTGCATTTGACCCATCCGTGAAGGAGCAGTGGGCAGCTGACATGGGCAGTGCCTGGAGAGCAGTGCTTGGGGCTGGTACCTTGCCCATGAGTACTTCAGTGATACCAGTTATCTCTGTCAAGAGGTTCATTTAGGATGCAAATCTAAGATTTTTCAGCGTAATTATGATTTGTTGTTTTCATATTGTTCAGAGATGGAAATGACAAATTGCATTGTCTTTGAATAGCCACCCACTCCCCTCTCCCCACACCCCCCACACACACACTTTTGCCTAGTGCTTAAAGTGCCGGAGTGCATGTGGGTTATGTGTTAAATCATGTATAAAAGTGAGAGAGAGAGGGAGGGAGGGATGGACGGAGATTTGTCAGAATGAACCAGACAGTTAGAGCCGGAGCTCTGGAGCGAGTGATGTGTGGAGAAAAGGAGGGAGGGAGGAAGGGCTGGAGCGATGGGGGGTCTGAGGCTGAAAATAAGGGGGCTAGTCATGAACCACTGACCCTTAAGCCGTCGAGTAGAAGGTGCTCATTACACTGATGCCTTTACCATTAGCCGTGCCCTTCAAAACCTCTCACACACTTTCCCTCTCACGCTCTACCTCTTTCGCTCTCTCTCTCTCTCTCTCTCTCTCTCTCTATCTCCCGCTCTCTCTATCAATGCACGGTCCAGTCGCTCCTGATCCTAAACGAAGCCCATTTCCATCTTCCTGCCACCACTTCGTCGCTCTATCTCCTCTCTCCATCCCAGCTGTTGGCTCACACCACCGTACTTATCTACAGCGAGCTGGATTTAGAATAGAACCTCCCCTAATGGAGCCTGCCGACCCACCGCAGCGGCCTGAAGCTGTTAGAGAGGCTGTGTGTGTTGTTGTCGAGTGTGTGTGTTGTTGAGGGGTGTGAGCGAAGGGTTTGGGCAAAGTGAGAAATGACTGCTTGGCGCCCATGGGAGGGTCACACACTCACACTTGACGCTTCTTTCCCCAGGGTTTGCAAGAGTGTGCTGCATTTGAAGATTCTTATTTGTCACATACATAGCATTATGAGTACAACAAGAAGTGAAATGAATTCTGAAGACTGCGAACCCAATACACTTTTTATTGGTTAAATATTTCTAAAACTGTCAGGCCAGTGTGCAGACTGACCAATAAAATTGTTTTACAACAAAAAATAAAATATAAAAAGAATAAAAAAAATAAATTATTAACAAGAACAACAATAATAAACAACTAATAATAACATCATAATAATAATAATAATAATAATAATAATAATAATAATAATAATAATAATAATAATAATAATATTAATAAAAATATATCCAATTCCATCATAAATACAGTATTAATAACTTGTCCATATACCAACCTATTGCGATTTCATTCTAAATAACCATATGTTGCCACTTTGATAGAATTATTGGAATATTTTTAAAAGAATGCACTAAAAATAAAGCAATAGTTTAAGGCAGGTGTGAAAAAATGCTATAAACAAAGAATACCTTCAGAAATATAAATAATGATTGTTTTATTTTATCAGTTTAAAATGCAAAGTGAAAGAATAAAGAAAAATCAAGTCGTATTTGATTGTACTACCTTTGCCTTCAAACCAGCATCAATTCTTCTCATTTTACTTGCTGCAAAGTCAGGGGATTTTATGGGATTATGAAATATTTATATTATTTTGTGGGATATGGGATTATAGATCTGTGGTTAGTTCTCAGATGTTTGAACAACCTACCAGCCGAGTTCCTTCAAAACTGGCCAAGTGAACCTGGGTGATGCTGTTTTGAAGGCAAGGGTGGTCACACGAATATTGATTTGAGATTTAGATTTTCTTTTTGTTCATTCACTGCATTTTTGTTGATTGATGAAAATAAATGATTAACACTTCCATTTTTATAAGCATTCATATATTTACAATTTTTACAAAAACTTTTGCACAGCACTGTACAGTAAATGTTCATTACATATTCAACTGATTTAATAAATGTTCATATTTTATAATTTTGTTCAGTTGCTGTGTATTTATTGTAATTATTAATATGTCTGTCAGTTCTCCTGGATGTCTTACATAACATAATGCATAAATTACGATTTAACATGGAAAACAATACAATTCATTTGAACACATTTTACAATATGTAATGTACTTGTAACTGCTGGATATATTTGTGGAAAATATGTATATATGTCATGGAAATATATAAACAATATAATGGCAAGTTGATAATGTGAGGCAAAAGAAAATAAAAAGACACAATATATTTCTATTAGAGATTTATATAACTTCGGTTATGATGCATGTACTTTACTGTGCTGTTGCTGAAATGAAATATATCCTTTGGCAGGTTGGTGGCGTTGTGAGAAAAGTTGTGTTTTTCTTCATAAGCGCCTCTGAGGCAAAGTTGGAGCCTTGTCTAAAAGAGGCTAAAGGGTCATTTTTTAGCAGGGCTGTTGATATCTCCGCTCCGAACTACATGTGTTTCCAGCCTGTTTTACAAGGCGAGAGCAGAAATCATTGCTTTGAAGTCTTGCAATGACAGATCTTAAACCGTCATGATATTTAAGCTAGAACATTATATTTATTCTTTTCTCAGGAGGTTTAATTGCTAACGACAATCAATGCTATGCTCCTCCGAGCAAGGCTCACGGAATGCTAAACCATGAAGCAGGAGAGGATAACGTGGGGAATTTAAATGGCCAATCCCCGCGCACATCAGGTCACCCAGGATTTGGCACCATCAGTGATCCTGGTTTGAGAGATGCGACCGAAACCAGATCTTTACTTTGAAACTGAACTACAAAATCTAAGCGTTGAACCACTACAGGTTGAACTTGTCTCCGAACCAAGAGGTTGTATTTTTCAATTCCAGCTCTCTTGTGTCAACATTCGAACTGAAAACAGACTTAGAATACTTCTACTTCTCATTGATGCGCTTCTGGTGAATAAATTTTAAATTAGGTCTAGAAATAATAACTTCAACTAAAAAAAAATACAATAATACAGTACAAAAATACAATGGTTGTTATATTTAATTAAATGATAACACGTTTATGTTGTTGTAGGCTACTTAAGTTTTCTTTATTTTCAAACCAAAGTACAGCTCAGTAGCGTCTTTCTCCTCCCCAAAAAATCAGTGGGTGTTTTCCACCACCCATTCTTAAAAATAGTTGTAAAACACATTTGAATTCTAAATTATAAATTTTCTCCTTTGAGATTTGTTTCTTAGAAAGAAAAAATAGTTTTTTTTTTCTTAAATCTGATCATCACTTCCAAGGCAAAGTGCATAGTCCTCTTTTTTATTCACAGCATATAATCAGGTTCACTACAACTTAATAATAGCTAATTAGCCTCTTCCTCATATTAGTCCCTTAAGAATCATTCTGGATCATCTGGGTGGGATCTGTTTTGGAGGGAAAAAAGTCGATACAATAAAGACACCACAAACCATATGGACCGATGCAAACCACAGTTTTCTCGTTTCGCTGGGTCGATAGCGGCAGAATCGCCGGAAGCAAGCGGAGCACAGCGGTTGTGTTGAGCTGTCAGCTCTAATTAAAACAGCAGCAGGCGCTTAGCAGTCTCGTGGCTGATGAGGTTAGGACACCGAGGTGGCGCTTGCAGCGCGCTTCAGAAGCGCGTGGCAGCGCGATATAATGGCAACCTCTTTTTGTGATGTTGAGGAATGGTTCGTTCAGGCTTTTTAAGGTTAGAATTGCTTTTTGGAATCTCGCACTTTTGGAATGTGTGTTTGAGGTCAAAGGAAGTAATGGCCCAAGTAATGGTGTGAGCAATGGGGTTGGTGACCCATAAAATTGGGGTTTTAATTTCCAGAATGGTCAAAGAACAAATTTTGGCTCCTTAACACATCTCTTATCCAAGTTTGCTTCAGAAACTTCACTGTCACTACTGAAAATGGATATTTGTAAATGCATTGAAATGACTGGTTTTCGTTCAGGATTCTCCTCATCTTGGGAACCAGAGGCGTTTGGCATCAGATCGTACTTGCATCATCGCTTCCGGCTTCCTGTAGGCTTTCACTTTAAAGAAGCCTACGCATTTATTCTCATTACCGTCCGGCAATGTTGCCTGTAGAATCTTCCTCAGTCATATCTCTGGCGAAATGCCGAGAATGCAAAGCCAGATCTTTTATTTAACATCCTCTGCTCTGATTTTTTAAAAAGCTAGGATTTGCTTTATATTGAACTTTGTAATGTGATGTTGCGTTACGCTCCTTTGTTTTATTTTGTCGCCTTTTTTTCTTTTAGTGAAGAGGTGAAAGAACTGTTGATTGGACAGTTGACGTGTCGGAGTTTGCCGTGACTGTACAGCTTATCTTCCTCCCTCGTTTGTGCAAATGTCAGCATCACATACGAGCGAGAGAGAATGAAAGAAGGAGAGCTGTCCACCAGGGCAGTGATGCATGGGACTGATGCTGTGTTTCAGAGATGTAAAGCTTGTCAGTCAAATAGCACAGGGAGTTTGATGCCAAAGAATGAGGAGGGGGATGTGTGAGAGCGAGAGAGAGAGATGACTGATATGGTAAATCATCTAAACCAAAGCAGGAGGTTCCTCAAAATAGACTCTGCATTGTCTCTAGAGGAGGCTACATCCCTTCTCACGTGGGTGGCTCCAAAGAACATTTGTTTCCTTGTTGTTTCCTGTGAACATCTGAAATAAAACACTCTCCATCATCCACCCCCGTCTCCTCCGCCGTCGTCATTCACCACTTTCTCAAGCCCAATTTTAACACATTCAGTTTTGTTAATATCTGCCCATATTTCTTAGGTGTATTTGACATAGAACGCTGGTGAAATATTTGATTTATTACCACTTGAAGGGTCATGGTTAAGCGCTGCTGCTTCACCGTGAAGGTTTTCACAGGGGCTCAGTTTCATCAACGGTCAAAACATGCAATGTAGGTTAACTGGCGGCTCTAAATTGGCAAGTAAGGTGTGACTGAGAGTGTGATTGTGTGAGTGTGTGTTGGCGTATGCTCAGGGGTTGATTTATATGCGCCTGTAGTTCGAGGATAAGGTCCAGTCCATCAAAGCGGGATTAAGCGGTTCAGATAATGAATGAATGAATGAATGAATGGGCATGAAACCCATTCCACAATGAGTTAAGCTCGGCCCTCACCATAGCTCTGAAAGATGCTTTGGAGCAGTTGGTAGTGTAATGGTTAGGGTGGTCACGCTGTGGTGTGGATATTCACCAGTTTGAATCCGGACTAGTAAAGGCGACTGTGGTACCAACCTAAGCACTGCTCGCCAGCTGCTGCCCATCTCAGCTGCCCACTGCTCCTTCACAGATGGGTTCTTCACATGTGTTGTGTTCACAATGACCCAACACAGCACATGATCTGCCCCTGTGATCGGAAGTTCGCTGATTCAAATTCTGGACTGGTAAAAGGTAGCACATTTCCAAGCACTGCCCCCAGGCACTGCCCTCTGCTACCACATGGATGGGTCAGATGCTATCGTCATCTTTTCTCGTGGTGTATTCCGGAATTCCAGGCATTCCAAGTCCTTTCATGCCCCGACATATATTCAACCTCTCTACCGTGAAGTAAGTTCCTCTTTGCTGTTCACCGCCTCTCCGACGACCCTCTCACCAGGTATCTAATTAGGTTGAAGGAACCTGGGATGGAGAAGCTAGTAACTGGAGCTTGATCGACAGCAGCCTTTTGCCTTTACAGCAGAGATGGGACTCCCTCCCGGGGCTGTGCTGCTCTCTATATATATCTCTGTGGCTCCTGAGGCTCTTAATGGCGGTAATTAAGACTCCTGCAGTGCTCCTCATGGCTCCCCCGACACCGGAGTGTGCTGCTCTCTCCGGAGGGACAGAGTCGGCAGTCTTGGCTCGAGGCAAGGAGTCCTGATTTTGAATAGACACCTGTGAATGAAATGGCGTGATCCTGAATGGGGTTGTGCTCATGCAAAGTCAAATTGGCTAATGGCTAATGGGAAGACAGCGAGTTCTGCAGCTGAAAAAGGATTTAATGGTGTTTTTGTCATTGTAGCACCGCGCTCTTGTTCTTTTATCACAGATGTTAGCTGTGCTAATTCAAAACATCCTATAATAGTCGGGTGTGTGGCTACTTGCCTGTTTTGTAATGCTGTTTTTAAACACTGCGATTGTGTGTATATCTTATTGCTGAGCTTCGGAGCTGTTTATTTCTCCGCCAAATACAGGAGACAAGCACAAATATGAAATATTAATTCCGTCTTTGGCAAGGGAATGAATAACTGGAATTAAGCGAGCCAAGCTAACTGTGTAATTAAAGAATGTAATCTTTGGCACCTGGCTCCTGGTGTTCCCGGGTGACTGTCAACACACACACATTCATACTTTTGTCTTTGTGAGGTACTTCCATTGTTTCCCATGATGATATAAATTAAACTACACCCAACCTGGTTCTCACATAAAAATGTCCTCACAAAAATCTTTTATTTCTCACGTTACTGAAGTGGTGGGAATACTGTTCCTCATACATCATCTTTCTGGGGTTCTCAAGCACACCATGTTGAAACCCAGGCGTTCGTGCGAAAAGGTCAATACGCAATTTGAGGTAACCTTTCCGCCGCCTTCTTTAAATGCACGCGGTCGAGTAATCACGTTTCTAATTTTTTTGTCGAACGGCCTCGTCACGCCTGATCATCACATACGACTCTCAGAAAATATGACGAGGAAATGTTAGCTGCGTCGCTCGTAAAAAGGTCAAGAATGCCATGATTCCGGCTCATTTCACCCAGGCGAAGTTGCGGCTGAAAAGAAAAAGCATGTAGATTGTCTAGAGGGGCTTCAAAAGTCTGGGAACAAAGATACAGGCCAGCGAGATAGAGAAAGTGAGACGTGGTGAGAGAGTGAGAGAGAGACCAAGACGAGTCTTGCAGGTGCCCTTTTTTCCAAGGTGTGTCACCTGTCATTATCGTTTCCTGTAATCTTATTTCTCGACCCAACATCATAATTACCATCTGCTGGGGAGGAGGTGGAGATAAGCTTTGGATGATTACAGGCGCGCGTTGAACGAAGTTTCAGGACAAGGTGGGCAGTGCGTTCGAGGTCTTCTGGGTAGGCAGAAAGAGCCTGTAATCAAGCCGCTGTTACTGGCACCCGCCCCTCGCTTCCCTCGGTGGCTCAGCCCTTCAGCCTCCTATCTGATTGGCCGTGTGCAGGTCTGCGATGAAGGTGTCCATTTTCTGGTCAGATGTCGCTCCGTGATCGCCTCTTTCTCGCAGATCGGTGCAGAGGCAAATCACCCAGGAGCTGCTGAAAACTCAGGAGTCGGCAATCGATGCTAGTGGAATTCTGTTTATTTTTTATTGAACCACTATTTTATATATTTAAATTCAAAATTTATAAAGCGTTCTGTGCCGTAACTTTAATATGGCTTTTGGGGGAAAGTCAGCTTTATTTTTAATGTAAAATCCTCTTTACTGTTGAAATCTACAGCATCGGACATGTAAATCTCTCTATCATCATCTATCTATCTATCTATCTATCTATCTATCTATCTGTCTATCTATCTAATCTATCTATCTATCTATCTATCTATCTATCCATCCATCCATCCATCCTTTCATATATACAGTTTGTTCATCAAGTAAGACAGACTTTGTGTTAGACTAGACAGGAAGGCATATTTCCACAGAGCACAACTGACATTTCGACCTAAAGGTGTATGAGAGTGTTGCTAAATAAAGTGTTGCTTGGCAAGTCCACTTAGATTGACTGATTATTTAATAGCTGTTGCCTCACCTATTACCTGGAAATTGAAACAGTCACAAGGATATTTACAGTTTTCTACATAATTTTCTGTCAAACAAGTTGGATTATAATTGAGGACCTCAACTGATCCTGGATCATAATAGTGTGATATTTCAATAAATGAGATAATTATTTTGTGATGTTACAAAGCTTGAGACGTTTGGTGTTCACAGTCAGTTTGTTATAAATATGAGATGTTGTCAGACCAGTAAATACTAACTGTCCAGAGCTGTAATAAAATGTTGCATGTTCGCCATCTGCCTCACAAATATCACAAATGTGGCTCAGTTTTCATTATATCACATTGTAATGATTTATCTTCTTTTGTTGTTCTCCAGGAATCTTCTAGATAAGGACACGTTCTCCAAGTCCGATCCAAGTAAGTGTTGTGTTGGTTTTATTGCAGATTGTTATAAACACTTGTTAACTAGCAATGTCTTATGTGCAGCATTAAGTTTGGATTCCCTTGAAATTAAAATGTAATTTAACAGTTCCAAAGATATGCATGCTAATATTCTCTATAGACAACTCTTTAAGGCTTATCATACTTCATGCAGTTAATTCAATTCGTGATATTGGATACACAAAATAATGTTGACATTGATCTTGAATAAGTAAATAGTATTGCGCTGAATTTCAACATTAATGTTGCCATTTGTCATTAAATTATCAGCATTTTATCATTATTATCATTTTTAAATATTTATTAAAAGAAAACCTAAAGGCTGAAGTAGAATATAATGACCTAATAATTAAAATATTTCTTTGTAAACTACTACTACTTCTACTACTGCTAACAATAATAATAATAATAATAATAATAATAATAATAATAATAATAATAATAATAATAATAATAATAATAATAATAATTCCAAGTTAACACTCTAAGTAATGATTTTAATAGCTGCTTGATATCCTAGCTGTAAATAGACTTTTTGTGAGTGTTTGGCACTGACCTGTGATTGGTTAGAGCCAAACTTTTACATACTAAGTGTGCAAAATGCAAATCTTTCTCAAATTGATGAATTGATTCTCCATATAAATTGAGATATATAATTTGATCCAGCTTCTCTGCAGTTATTTGTACTTATTGTAATTAATTATTGTAAATTAACTTATTGTATTGTAAGTATTAAGTTGTGTTCATCTCCAAATTGAGAGCGCTCTGCCTGCACTGTGGCGCTGCTGGATTCACTGTAGTGATGTGTCGGTCGCGAACGAAACGGTTCTTAGAGCCGGCTCTTTGAAGTGAACGATCGGAACCGGTTCCTGCCTGGGAGCCGGAGCCGCTCTGGATTTTTTCTCTCTCTCTTTTTGTGTTCAGGCCGCACGTAAATGGTCAACCACAATGTAGAAAGAATAAAAAAACGTTTTGTGTCATTTTTATTGACCATCGAAGTCCGCAGTATGTTTTATTTTGAAAAATTATCCCCACTCATAGGTGGGGGTAAAGCTACTCACTTGGTGTACAGGTTTAACAGCCGCTACAGAGACAACACTTTTGACTGTATATAGTTAAACGTTTATAAATATTACACATACAATCAAGGATTTAATCTTTTTTTTTGGTCAAAGATGGTATTTGTTTTTTACCTTTAAAATGTATTTGTTGTAGCAATCTGTTCCATATTGAGTATAAAAGTCATAAAAGATATGATGTATGTTTTGTACACTGATAATTAATTTTACACATAACGTTACATTATATTAGGTAATAAAGTAATTTAAGAAATCTGAGGAGCCACTTGGGAGCCGAAAGAGCCGGCTCTTTTTAGTGAGCCGAGTCATAATAACCGACTCTCTTAAAAGAGCCGGAATTCATATCACTAATTCACTGAGCTGATGAATTCGGATCGGGAGAAGAGATAAAAGCCCGCCTACACTGACAGCTGATTGGTCTACTGAGCAAGACAAGCCAATCAGGATGCGTCTCTCTCGCACGCGCTACGTGGACAGACACTAGCGCGCGCAGTCTCTCCCTCTCTCTCGTGCGTGCGCGCGCGCTACACTCCCATGCCCGCGCTCGGTTTCTCGTGCGCGCTCTAGATTGCGGGATATTGCATCTAATCAATATGCGCGAGACTCCCGGAACTTCCGCGACAGTCGTGACGTCTGCTAATTGTGAGCAGCTTGCAGCTTGAAAAGCTAACGTTACAAACCCAAAATGTTTGCGGCAAACTCGTGGTTAATTTGTGGCAAACAGTGGAGTTTGTCAAAATATGTTGCCACAAGTTTGCCATTGTCAGCCACCAGCGGCAAACCTGAGACAGTGTTCAGGTGAGAATGACAAATTGTCACCGGTAGCAAATGTATTTGCCAAAACACTTTGCTAATAATGACGAACTTTGAGTGAACCTTTGGTGCCAAATTCACCAGGTGCATGAGTTTTCCACAAAGTTTGCATGTGAAAATATGAGCTTGCTGCAGATTTGTGGCAACACTGCCAAAGGTAAACGCCAACTGTTTGCCAGAAGCCTAAAATATTTGTAAGAGTAATGTTTAAAAGTATTCTCCAATGCTGCCTTTACTTTTGTGCAAAAATTGTAATTTTTCCCGTCATTTCATCCCCTCTGCCCTTCAGTAGAAATTAAATTAGTGAGCCGAGGCCAGGCCGGTGTCGCTCTCAACACGCTGTTTGAAGCTAAATGAATCCTCCCTAAACTCTGTGGAAGTTAGCGCTGGAGCTGCTCTTTGAAGAGTCTGAGCAGAGAGAGGGAATGAGAGAGGGAATGAGAGAGAGAGAGAGACACGGGCTGGAACCATGCAGCAGCCTGTCAGAGGCTCTCATTACCCACTACACACACTTAAGCAATGTGTAGATAGAGGCACAAGGAGGAATGATTGTTAATGAGCAAAAGAAAGACGGCCCTTGTGTGTGTGTGTGTGTGTGTGTGTGTGTGTGTGTGTAAAACAAAGAGTGACAGTGAAAAATGTGTGTTGTATGTATGAATGATGAGACTGGGAATGTGAATTATAGTGAGACTTATTTCTTAAAGAAAGATAGAAAAGGATGGCTGGAACGATAGATTAAAGTGCTTGTGTATCTTAGAAATTAATAGAAAGATTTGGAAAGATAAATGGACAGATGAAAGAGAGAGAGAGACACACAGGGCTGGAAGAACAAATGAAAAGAGTAAGATAGATAGTTAGATGTATGTAGATGGATGAATGTGCTTGTGTATTGTAAAGAGAGTGATAGAAAGAGTTGGATGGACAAATAGAAAAGAGAGAGAAGATGGAAGGATGAATGAAATGGATAATAAAAGTAGATAGATAGATAGATAGATAGATAGATAGATAGATAGATAGATAGATAGATAGATAGATAGGTTGGCTGATTGATGGAAGGATGGATGGGTGAGAGAGACAGAGAGAGAGATATTATGAGTGGGGTAGAGGAGAAATGGCAGGGCGGATGAATAGATGTATGTACAGAGAAGGAGTTAATGAAAAAATGGATGTATAAAAGTGTCATGATAAAAGGCAGCAAGAGAGCTGGAGGTGCAGATGTGAGACTTGAATGCAGTCGGTGTGTTACTGTCCGTGCTGTTGCTGCTTGGCTGTGTCTGACCGGTCAGCACACACACGGGAAGCTGTTTACACATCATAACTCGGTTTCTCTCTTTTCACAGTGTGTGTCCTGTACACACAAGGAGTGGAGACCAAGCAGTGGAGAGAGGTAAACGCACACACTGTCACTTCTCTCCCTCTCTCTCTCTCTCTCTCTCTCACACCCACCCACACACACACACACAGTCATGTCCTAAACCTAAAGCTGAAATCTTTACACATATTTTAACCTGCCTATTTTTTGTTCTTTTTTGCTGAAATGTTGCCAAGGCTACTGTGCCGTCAGTCTTGGCTTGTGACAAAGTCGCTCCAGAATTGTTACGGCCACATGTGCGCGAGTGTGTGTGGTCAAGCTTCTGTCTCTCCTCTGATTGCAAAGCGCCCTGAAGCACTTCCCCGCTAACAAGCTACATAAACCGCCTGAACTCTGGCTCTCTTCCCTGCCTCTAATATACTGGATGAAAACTGATTTCCCCTCCTTTCTCACCATCGCGCTCCAGCGTGAGTCAGTCGACCTTCTTCTCCAATTGAACGCTGCGATCGTGCGCCTGGGTGGCTCAGATAAAGCTTTTGTTGTTTTGAACGTTGCTCATTTCCAATTCTAATTCCTTTTCTCTTAACTGATAAGGTCGGGAAAACGATTGAGGCTTCCAGCCGCCCCGACTTCCAAATTAACCCTCAACTTTGTGGTGAAATATGGTGGGCCAGAATGCAAAAGCCACAACGGAAATGCAACAGCCACACTACGAATGCAGAAGACACAACACGAATGCAAAAGACACAACATGAATGCGGAAGCTGCAACAGAAATGCAAAAGCCACGAAACGAATGCAAAAGCCACAATGCTACTGCAGAATTCACAACATAAACACAAGAACCACAACATAAAGACATAAAGTGATTATTTGGCTTTGTGAACACAGCACAGTAGAGCACACAGTGCGAAATGTGAACATCTGTAAAGGAGCAGTGAGCAGCTGACATGGGCAGTGCCCAGCGAGCAGTGTTTGGGGACGGTATCTTTCTCATAAGTGCTTCAGTGGTACCTTTGCCGGTGCAGGAATTGAACGGCCAGCCTTCCGATCACATATATATATATAAAAATATATACATTAATAAATCACATTAAATAACAAATAAGAAAAAAAGTTGGAGCACATTGTTCAGAACATTTCATCCCGGTACTTAATGATGGCTAAGTTCTGGATGTACAATAAGAAAACTAAGGGTTGACCGATTATCAGGGGCCAGTTATGCCAGTTATAGGTATCAGTGTTTAATTTTAACCGTCACTGATATTAAGTAACTACAAGGTGTGATACCGTGGCTCCACTGCCGCCTCTTCTCTCTGTGCCGTTTGCTCTCGTCTTGCTGCTTCATTTAATGTCCCGCCCACAACAGTCTCTGATTGACACACAAGTCTCTATATGTCACACGAGTAGTAGCCAATCAACAATGAAGCCTTGTTGTCACTCACACCACACTCACACACGAGCGCAGCGTGAAGCTCCGAGAAGGAGAAGAGGAGAGAGGAGCTTGAGCTTGGTGTTAATAAAATTCTAAATTTTGACGCCTTTTTTTGCATATATCGTTCCAAATATCGCTTATCGGCCCCGTTAACTAGCAATCGATATCGGCCCTGAAAAACAAACATCGGTCGACCTCAAGAGGAAACACCTGTAATTCTATGAGAAGAGTAAAAGAGTGAGTTCTGACAGTGTCTCTTATCCAGATCTCACATGACAGATGTTTGTGTTGTAAAGCCGCCGTGTGTGGAGGCAGACTCGTTCACCTGCAGGACACTTTTGTGAGAGTGTGTGTGTGGCTTTGTGTCTGTGTGTGGGCGATGACAGCTTGCCACCACAATAAACGCGCCTTAGCTGTCTATTTTTATAAGCCGGCTGCTGGCGTTGGCCACGAATCTGAGGAGAGGTACGCCATTAAGGAAGCGAAGCGATCAAAGTAGAAAATCATTGACTTAATGGGCTGGTTTGTCATCATTTGTTTAGTGCCGTTTGGTGTTTATCTGCGACAAAAGGCCCGGATCACATGGTGGGAGATTAGGCAGAACGTTCGGGAAGTCGTTAGGTGAAATTTGTTTTGTGCCTCGTCTTGTCCGTATTGCAAGCTCATTCTTCCACCCTGGTGGACACACACGTTCATGAACACACACACACAGACACTCAGAATAGCAGGAGGTGATTAGTGCTGCTTCCATTCACTGTCGCTGACTTATGCAGATGTGCTGTTGTTTCTTCCACATCTGACAAGCATGACCTTTTCCGCTCCGTTTCCCGTTTTCCCTTTCTGTCTGCACGGATGCGGAGTTTTCAGAACGGTTTTTACGGTGGAGTTTCCCATGCAATCCGCCTCGCCGACCGTGCAATCCCCGAGCAAGAGGCCGTTCTTCTGTCAGAACATTCTAGAAAGGCGTAAACTTTGGACAGTTCGACGTTCCGGCTGTTTCAGACGAATCCTTTCTTTCAACACTTGAGATATTTGCCGAGGAAGGAACGGTGGAGAGGGTTTACCTGCAGTGTAGCTCTGAAAGTAAAGAAAAAGGGGGTCGAGGTGATATTTGGATATAACACACACACACACACACACACGCACACATACACACTGTTGTGTTTTGTGAGGTACTTCCATTAACTCCCAAGCACTGGTCCTCCCACACATACCTACCTAACCACACACACACCCACCCACACCTACCTAACCACACACACACGACTCACCACACTCACCTGTCTAACCACACACACGACTCACCACACACACACCCACACCTACCTAACCACACACACACGACTCACCACACACCTACCTAACCACACACACACACCCCTAACCACACATACACAACTCACCACACACACACACACATACCTAACCACACACACACACACACACACATACCTAACCACACATACACAACTCACCACACACCTAACTAACCACACATACACAACTCACCACACACCTAACTAACCACACACACACATACCTAACCACACATACATAACTCACCACACACACGACTCACCAAACACCTACCTACTCCACCAGCAGCCCACACACACACACCTACCTAACCACACACACACACCTACCTAACCACACACACACACACCTAACCACACATACACATACCTAACCACATATACACATATTTTTCTAAATTTATGCACCATGACATTAAAATCAGATGTTAAACTTTTTTAAACTAAAGGAGATAACACAGACCTAGAAATAAACTGATGTTGGGATGCCAGATATTTTTCACTTCCCAGCGTATCAATTTTTGCTGTTTTTAAGTAGGTTATTGTGTCTTAAAATACCCAAAAGTTTATATCACTGATTCAGCTTCAAAATAACCACTCTCACGGTGGGCAGAAAAAGGCTTGATTTTTTTTCTGTGGGTTGGCTAGCTGGAGCGGAAACGCCACTTCCAACCCACGCTGTTGTGCGACAGCGTTTGTGTGTCTTGTGTTGTGGCTGAGACGGATGACTGCCTTTTGTGCCGTTTTGTGTGTTTTTAACACCCGTCGCGAGGGGCTTAACTTGGAGGGAGGGATGGGGAGTGGGGGGTGGGAGTGTTTTTGTTTGTGTAGTGAGGCCTCGGCCGTGGAGTTTCACGTCCGCTCCTCATCAGTTTACTTCACGGCCAGTGGGCAACTAATGAAGTTCTAATTCACTGCCTTCACAGCGCCTCACAGCTCTCATTTCGCGCCGCCTCACAGTTTGCGCTGGAGTTTCGCAGCCCATTTTTGTTTTTCTTTTTTAGCAGAGCGTCTGTTTGCGAAAGAGAGCTAAAAAGTACACCCCGAACTTTGACTTTTGCTGCTTTTTAGCCGGCGCTTAATTCCACGAGTAATTACATGACGCAATAATGAGCCGGCGCCAGTAATTATGGCATAATCAAGGGCGTCTCAATTTCGAGATGGATTTAACGCGCGTTTTAGGCCGACGCGATGTTTGCCGGGGCGTTACTGTTTATTTTCTAATTAGCTTTTGTTCGCCGGAGGAGCGGAGAGTCTATCTGCCAACGTGACACAAGTGGTTATTTAACACAAGCTCCTGTAAGCTGCACAATCCCTGGTTTTCAATTAAAGCCGACGAGGTTGGTTTAAAGAGATGCTCCACCCACATCCTCTAGTAAAACACCACATTAGCAGTGGTCGTTAGCCGCATTGGCATCTTGGAGTGACGTGGTGCTTTAACACCTGCATTGTTGGATGAATTTGTCTAAAGTTCATTCATGTTTGCTGTTCAAGTGGTTTTTAGCACTTTTATTAAAGTTTCGACAGCTGCAAAACTGCAGATTGACACTGGATGCTGTGAAAATACCAAATGATTGACACTCCTTTGTGATATAAACAGAATAAATCAAACTCATCAGAAGTGTCACCATTAGCAGTGATTAGAAGTTCAAAAGGCGCCGTGTATTTTTACTGAAAGTTCACTCCATCACTTCTGAAGAATCAGGTCATGGCATCGCTTTCATCTTTTCTTTCTAGCTCTTATCTTCCAGATCACTCTGTCATGGCTCGCTCTGTGAAGTTGTTGCGTTATTACATCTTTAAAATAAAAGGTATTTTTGAGGCTGGTCAAAGCTCAATAATTCTAGCTGAATAATTCTGGCAGAAAAGTTGTAGTTAAAGTATCTACTTTATCAATATGTATATCAAAGTATAGTCAAAATAAACTCTATTTATATAGTATTTTTTTTATATAGTATTTTTTTCCGTTATTTGTTTTATGTTTGTCTAGTACGACTGTCAGATTGGTGATGTAAAACAATTTTGTGTAAAAGCAGACAATAAATTATTGTTATTATTATTATTATTTTATTTTTTTATCTGTATTGTTAACTAAGTCATTTAAACACACACATTCATTCATTCATTCATTCATTATCTGAACGGCGTAATCGCAGGGACTGAAGCCTGTCCCGGAACTTCGGGGCGGTTGGTATCGTAACAGTTAGGTCGTAATCGGAAGGTCGCCAGTTCAAATCCCGGGCCGGTAAAGGTACCACTAAGGTACTCATGAGGTACTCACATATGCACCATTTCGTTGTGGTGCACTGTGTGTTGTGATGTTTTCACAATGACAAATAATCACTTTCACTCACTTTCAAGGCAGGGACCAACACGCCGCAGGGGACACGCACAAACGCACTCACATTCACATTCACACGGGTGGCACAGTGGCGCGGGGGTTAGAGCCGGAAGGTCCTGTGCTCAATTCCCGGGTCGTGTGTGGGATCTGTCTGTGTGGAGTTTGTGTGTTCTCCCCGTGTTTTGCGTGGGTTTGCTCCGGTTTCCTCACAGTCCACACACTGTAGGTTGTTTGGTGACTAAATTGTATTATAGGTGTGTGTGTGAGTGTGTGTGCGTGGTGGGTTGGCGCCCGCCCAGGGTTGGTCCCCGCCTTGTGCCCGTAGTCCTGGGATAGGCTCCGGTCCCTGAGACTCCGATAGGGATTAAACGGTTCAGATTATGAATATCATACACAGTGACCATTTAATATGTTGGAAAAAACGACTAAACAAACTAAATTGAGAGTTTCCTCATTAAGATGTTTATTTCCCTTAACGAAGCGGTAGATTATATACCTGCTAGTAGAGTGGTGCAGGCCTGCAACACTTACGTAAGAAAAGACAACGATATTATTCATAATCTAGTTGATGTGGGAGATAAGCACGGCCATGGAGTGTTCCATAATGAGTTCCATGTCTGATTGTGCCTCACCTGATTTAGGAACTTTTCTCCCCGTGAGGCAACCGACTGCAATTACATTACACTGCGATCAGTGTGGAATGAGACTCGGCTCCACTAACTCGACAAACACAAAACCCCCCGCAGCTGTCGCTCGCCAACTCGTAAACTAGTTTTCAATCACAGCGTCTAAGCGTGACTTTATCATTTATTTACGCAGATGTTTTTCTCGCCCTGAATAATTAAGCACCGACACAAAACCGAGCGGGTGGGCCGGAGGCTAACGCTGACGGTTAATTCAGGATACCAGGCACTCGTATCCTGCACTGTAAAAATCTAGCTACCTGACCATCCACCCGTCCGTCCACCCGTCCACCCATCTATCTATCTATCTATCTATCTATCTATCTATCTATCTATCTATCTATCTATCTATCTATCTACCCACTCATCCATCTATCTATCTATCTATCTATCTATCTACCATCCATCCATCCATCCATCCATCCATCCATCCACATCCACCCACCAACCACATCCATCCATCCATCCATCCATCCATCCATCCAACCAACAATCCATTTATCTACTACCATTTTGCGATCCATCTACCCATCTTTCTATTCATCTGCCCATCCATCCATCCATCTATCCATCTACTTCCATTCATCTATCTACTCCACTCATCCATCTGTTCATCTATCTATCATCCATTCATCTATCCATCTATCTATCTATCTATCTATCTATCTATCTACCCACTCATCCATCTATCCATCTATCCATCTATCTATCTATCTACCCACTCATCCATCCATCTATCCATCTATCTATCTATCTATCTATCTATCTATCTATCTATCTATCTATCTATCTATCTATCTATCTATCTATCTACATTCATCCATCCATCCATCTATCCATCCATCCATCCATCCATCTACCCACTCATCCATCCATCCATCCATCCGTCCATCCGTCCATCTATCTATCTATCTATCTATCTATCTATCTATCTGTCTATCTGTCTATCTGTCTATCTATCTACCCACTCATTCATCTATCCGTCTATCCATCTGTCTGTCCATCCATCCATCCATCCACCCTCCCACACACCCACCCAGCTCTTAGATAAATCCTGTTTGAAGTCTGTTAATCTTGAAGATGGCGACCCGCCTAACTTTTTCTGTGATTTGGCAGCGGCAGTGGAAGGGGAGGCTATGGTCCTGATATTAGGTCCGTCAGCCGACCTGGGAGGGGCAACAGCGCTTGGAGCGGGATTCGGCAGGTTTTCCCACCAGAGCGCAGGGCTGCTATCGATGGGCACCTTAAACGGGCGAATTGTCACCTTGCCTCCCTCGCGGGTTTGAGCGAACAGGGGCTACGGCTGTACTTTATTCAGGCACAAGGGGGTCGCGTCTCTCCCCGTCTCTCTCTTTGTGGTAGGGGCGAGAGGCGTTGATTTGGCAAGTCGAGCCTGGAGACTTACTTTGGGGCAGTAACGGAGCGAGGGGGGCAGAAGAGGGGAAGAGGGCAGGGTTACGTCTCCTGGTTCTGATAGAAAACAGTGCTTTTACAAAAACTCAACACGTCTCTTATTCTACAAGATCTGATGCATCACTCGCTCTCTCATTCCTTCTCCTCTCATCTCTCCCCCATCCCCCCCATCCTCTCCCCATCCCTCCTCCCCATCCCCCCCCATCCCCCCCCTCTCCCCATCCCTTCCTCCCTCCCATCCCCATCCCTCTCCCCATTCCTCCTCCCCATCCTCTCTCCTCATCTCTCCCCATCCTCTCTCCCCATCCTCTCCTCATTCCTCCCCTCCCCATCTCTCTCTCCCCATCCTCTCCCCATCCCTTCCTCCTTCTCCATCTCTCCTCATCCTCCCATCTCGCTATCTCTATATTCTCCCTCCCTTCATCCTTCCATCTCTCTCCCCATCTCTCTCTCTCCATTCCTCTCCTCCCCATCCTCTCTCTCTCCGTCCTCCCCATCTCCTTCTCCCTCCCATCTCTCTCTCTCTCTCATCTCTCTCCCCATCTCTCCTCATTCCTCCCTCCCCATCTCTCCTCTCATCTCTCTCTCTCCCCATCTCTCATTCCTTCCCTCCCTCCCCATCTCTCTCATCTCTCTCTCATTCCTCCCTCTCATCTCTCTCTCTCATCTCTCTCTCTCATTCCTTCCCCTCCATCTCTCTCTCTCTCCCCATCCCCCCCTCTCCCTCTGTCATCCTCCTCTCTCTCATCCTTCTCCTCCCCATCCTCTCTCCCCATCTCTCTCATTCCTTCTCCTCCCCATCTCTCTCTCCCCATCTCTCTCACTCACTCTCCCCATCTCTCTCTCTCTCTCATTCTCTCTCCCCATCTCTCCCCATCTCCCCATTCCCTTTCCTCCTCCCCATCTCTCTCTCTCTCTACCCCTCTCATTCCTCCCTCTCATCTCTCTCACCCTCTCTCTCTCTCTCATCCCTCTCTCCCCCATTCCCTTCTCCCCTCCCCATCTCTCTCTCTCATCTCTCTCTCATCTCTCTCTCTCATTCCTTCTCCCTCCCCATCTCTCACTCTTTCTCTCTCTCTCTTACTCCTTCCCTCCCCATCTCTCTCTCTCATCTCTCTCTCATTCCCTCCATCCTTCCATCTCTCTCTCTCTCTGTCATCTCTCTCTCATTCCCTCCCTCCTCATCTCTCTCTCTCTCATCTCTCTCATTCCCTTCTCCCTCCTCATCCCTCTCTCCCTAATCCCTCTCTCTCCCCATCCCTCCTCCCATCCTCTCCCCATCCTCCCATCCTCCCCCATCCTCTCCCCCCATCCCCCCCCATCTCTCCCCCATCTCCTCTCCTCCCCATCCCCATCTCTCCCATCCCCCCACCCTCCTCCCATCCCCCCCCTCTCTCTCATCCCCAATTCCTCTCCTCCCCATCTCTCTCATCTCTCTCTCATTCCTCTCCCTCCCCACTCTCTCATTCCTTCTCCCCTCTCATCTCTCTCTCTCTTCATCTCTCATTCCTTCTCCTCTCTCATCTCTCTCTCTCATCTCTCTCTCTCTTCTCTCTCTCTCTCTCTCTCTCTCATTCCTTCTCCCTCTCATCTCTCTCTCATTCCTTCTCATCTCTCTCTCTCTCTCTCTCCTCTTGTTTTTGTTCTCTTTCTCTCTATTTCTGCCCTTTTCTCTCCTTCCCAAATCACCCCTTTCATTGGTCTTTTTCTTTCTTCTCTCTGGCCTGTTTCTCTCTTTATCCTTCCTTCTTCCCTAATTCTCCTCTCTCCTTATCTCTGCCCTCCTCTCCTCTTTTTTCTCTAACTTTCCTCTTCTATCTCTATTTATCTCTTTCTGTTGGCTTTATTTCTTCTTGCTTCTTTCTTTCTCTGTCTCTTTCATTCTTTCTTTCTGTTTTTTTCTTTGTTTCTTTCTGTTTTTCTTTCTTTCTTTCTCTGTTTCTGTTTTTCTGTTACTTTTATTCTTTCTTTCTTTGTTTCTGTTTCTCTCTCTTTGTCTTTCTCACTGCCTCTTTCCCTGCACTACCCCGTCTCTGTCTCTCTCTCTGTCACTCTCTTTGTCTTTCCATCACTCTTTCTATTAGTCTTTATCTCCCACTTTTTCTCTCCCTTTCTCTTTCTAATTACCCCACTCTCTTGCTTTTCTCTTCTTTCCCATCACATTCTCTGTTTTTATCCCTCTCTCCCCCCACCTCTCTCCCTCTCTCTCCTCTGTTTCTCCATTTTCTCTACTCCGCCCAACTCTCTCCTTTTCTCCCACCTCGCTTTCACCACTAACCTCTCTAAACCTCTCTCTCTCCCGCTCTAGTTTGGGAGGACGGAGGTGATCGACAACACGCTAAACCCAGACTTTGTGAGAAAGTTCATCCTTGACTACTTCTTCGAGGAGAAGCAGAATCTGCGCTTTGACTTGTAAGTTCTTCTGCTGAACCTTGAACCTGTTCAGCATCCAATTCTTTAAAACTATAGACATTCTCTGATATTCTCCTGCTCTTATCTTCAATATCAACCTTTTCTTTTATCTTTTCAGCAAGCTCTTAGTAGAGGCTGGGCAGCTCAAGCTCGTTCACTAAGACTCATTACACTTGTGGTCCGCTTGTGTTTTTAAAGTTAGTTTTGGGGTCAAAGCAGCTTCGCAAACCATAAGAATGAGCAATTTCTCAAACCCTGTTCAATCTTGATCAGCAGTAACTAGCAAGTGACAATAAACCATCTTCAAATCTTTTATCTATTGAACACCTCACAGTTGCCTGTATCGCAGGGGTGTATAGTACTTGAGTAAATCTACTTAGTCACTCAAACTTAGCTTTATTTTTAGTATTTTACACTTGGACTATTATCAGTATTATTAACTTTCTCACTCTATTCAACTACAGAACTTTTGACTCCACTACGTTGTTACCAAGCCATTACTTGTTCACTTTTAGAGAATAATTTTTCAAGTCAGTTAAATTTTACACTTTATTAAGAGTGATACCAACACCTGCAGACTTTTATGTTAGTGATAAATAAATATGTAGTGAATGAATCCCACACCATACAATATCTTCAAACATGCCTGGCAGAAGTCTGGTCCTCATCATTTTAGGACTTGATATATTGATAAAAATAGCAATTTTAACTACTTGAGACTTTGAGTCAAGTTTTTCTTGTAATTACTGTACCAGCATTCTGCTAATACTTAGTGTTAATATCAGATACATTAGTAGTATTAGTAGTGGGGTGTGGTGGTCTAGTGGTTAGGAATACTCACCTCTGGACCAAGACGTCATGGGTTCGAGCACTACCTTCAATGGGTCCCTGAGCAAGACCCTTCGCTACAAGTTGCTTGAGGGAGACTGTCCCTGAAATTAGGAAAATGGAAGTTGCTCAGGATTAGAGCGTCTGCTAAATGTCGTAAATGTAGTAATATTCTAGTTGGTGAACTTTTCCCGTTTTAAGTCATGTTCTTTGTAAGGAATCTTTACTTCTCCTTTTGTATCGTTTTCTGTGCACTACTGCTGTGCTGGATCTAAATATTAAATGCTGAGTGTGAACACCAGAGGAGCTTAAGTATGAATAACACCTACATGCACTCAGAATTCCGCTGCTTTCACAAAACGGCAGTGAGTGCATATAGGCAGGAAGAACTTGCGACCTGTTTGGTGAACTTGTACATGCTGAAAGTGATACAAAAATACACCAGGACTTTGATGGGTTAATCGGTGTCCTGCCCTCATTCTATTTTTACACATTTCTGCACAAATGAAGCTTTTATGTGCTTGGCTCCTTCTCCTAACTATCCGGAGATGGTGCCATATTTTATTACGACCCATTGAAAGGCCTGAGGTCGCACTTAGTTCAATTCGGCAGTTGACACAAAACGTAGCTAATATATTTGAAGAGTTAGTGTCTGAAATAAGTTGTTAATGTGGATTGCTGTGTTTATTACACCAGATAATTAAGATATGAAGCCAAAGTTAAAACGTCGCTTTGAATGTGCAATTAGACACGTTCACTTAACGAGACACAGCTAATAATGTTTCTCCTTTTTATTATTCCAGATACGATGTTGACTCGAAAAGCCCAGACCTCTCCAAACATGTGAGTACTGCTGATCCGAACTGGAACCCATCCCGGATCCCTCCACATGCAAATCAGACTCACTAACGAGTATCCAAATATACTGTTGAATGTAATGGGCCTCACTGGAATTAAAATTGTTACATTCAATAAAGGACTAGACGTCTCGAAAGTCACACTAGTTTCCCCAACCATCCCTTGTGCACATGCAGCGTGTTACGGGTGCTTTTTGAATCCACACTGACTGCCTCAGTAATATCTAGGCCATCGCTCGTGGTTTCAGAACCAGCTCTGCTTATTTTAGCATCATGATATTTGTCATCCAGAGAGACCTATGTGGAAGCAAAAAGCAGAGAGCATCCGTAGTGTGATCATTGTAGATTCCCATGCCGTATATTTGGATACTTCCTGATTTGCATGACGTCCTTCGCGCCTCTCCGTGCTCTTGTTTCTAATGCATGTCTAATTTTCTCCAACAACGCTCAACCCGGTCCTCCTACGTCCTAATTTTTTAAAGAGTAAAACCTCGTTGCTTGTGCAGTAATGGAGTCCTTGGGCCTTGGTACGGCCACCATTTTTGTTTGTCTCTTTATGTTTCTGTTACATGCTGTACTCTGTTGTTAACATGGCCGCCTGCCCTCCTTCCCGGAAGCCCTCAGAAGGCAACGTACGTCTAAAACCTTTCAGTCTTTAACCGTAGATAGTAGGGGTGCACGATTCAGAAAATCTCACGATTCGATTCGATTATGATTCTTGTGCTCATGTTCCGATTCCAAAACGATTCATAATTCATAAGCGTTTTACGATTCATAAGCGATTCATGATTTATAGCCGATTCACGATTAATAAGTGATTCACAATTCATAAACAATTTGCGATTTATAAAACCGATTCACAATTTATAAGCGATTCACGATTCATAAACGATTCATGAGCGATTCACGATTCATAAACAACTCATAATTCTTAAGTGATTCATGATTCATAGATGATTCACAATTCATAGATGATTCACGATTCATAAACAATTCACGATTCATGAGCGATTCACAATTTATAAACAATTCACAATTCTTAAGTGATTCACGATTCATAAATGATTCACGATTCATGAGCGATTCATAATTTATAAACAAGTCACAATTCTTAAGTGATTCTTGATTCATAGAGCATTCACAATTCATAGATGATTCACGATTTGTAAATGATTCGCGATTCATAAACAATTCACGATTCATGAGTGATTCACAATTTATAAACGATTCACAATTCATATGCGATTCACAATTTATAACCGATTCACGATTCATAAACAACTCACAATTCATAAGCGATTCACAATTTATAAATAATTCACAATTCACAAGTGATTCATGATTTATAGGTGATTCACGATTCATGAACAATATATGATTCATAAATGATATGCGATTCATAAACGATTTTCAATCCAGAAGCGGATTAGGAGTAGGTAATAAACGCTTTAGCAGCCGTCATCTATTTTATTTGTAAGTTGTATATCTGTATTTTAGCCAAATACGATGTGGTGTAACGTACTGTATCAGATGACACGTTGTATGAGTTTAAATGAATAGGAACAATCATTTTCACACGTTACAAACAAGAAAATGCTTCCCTTGGCTGTTTGCAGTTGGTGGCGTAACGGTACGCCGGCACTGCTGAACTGCCGCCTCACTCTGCCATGTTAGACTAAGTTAACTTACGTTCGCAGCGTAACGATGTGATTTCATTACGCTGCCATATTTAGGCATAAGTTTAGCTTGTTTAATTGAAGGATAAGGCGTAGAGCTGTTCTACAAGAGAGGTAACCTTAAATGTCTTCCGTTGAGGACTCGTGTCGGGTTTGTTGTAAACTAGTGTCATTACGTTAGTTGAAAAATATGAATCGATTTTGAATCGGCAGAGAAAGAATCGTGATCCGATTCGATTTTTTTGCGCACCCCTAGTAGATAGCGAGCAGAGCTGTGGATGGGGTGGGGTGATGTGGGCTTTGGAACATGGCAGCGTTTCATTGCCTGTGTCTTATTCCTTATGTTTTTCCCCCCTCCCACAAACACACACGCACCGCCCCGTCTCACCGCCGGCCCACAATGCACCTGCAGGACTTCCTCGGCCAGATGTTCTGCACGCTGGGCGAGATCGTGGGATCGCCAGCCAGTCGACTGGAGAAGCCTCTTGGGTAAGTGAGACGCTAATGTGCCTGATCATATGTGACCCGATCTGATAAAAAGCATTGAAACAATATGAAAGAAACAGTCTTTAGAATTCATCTCCTATAGTTTCATAGTTATAGTCACACATACCATCGCAATCATAAGACTTTGAACTTAACAGACATTATATTGATTCCTCCATATGTGAAATTATTCTGTGCACTAAAACCGAATTGTGAAAAAAAAAAGCCCCCGCGGCTCTCATGTGGAATGCCATCACTCACTAAAATGTTCCAGTTCAATCAGATCCCTTTTGTTACAGACAAAACTCATATTTTTTCATAGCGTTCAACTCACAATATACAGCCTTTTGCATGACGTGTTCAGTTGGAAAAAGACTGGGAGTGGGGCCTAATTCAAACGGCTGTATCTTGACAACCATTCAGCATATGACTTTGACCAAAAGCTCATTTTCACATCTTTCCAGTGATATAAAAACCTCAGTTTTCAAGTTTGGGTCACTGTGACTCATTTTGCCAGATCAGGTCACATATGCGAAACTCTCATTTGAGTAAAAGTGGATTACTTCAGTAAAGTACTTGAGTAAAAGTAGTTGAGTATCTCATTTTAACAGTATGTGAGTATTTAAAGTATTTTGCTGGTGTTAGTAACGGTTAGTCATCACAAGAAACTTAAGTGTTGATATTATGACATATTAAAGGAATGTTTCTGTTATTAGTAGTAGTCATTACTAGTCATCAGGAAATACTCAAAATGTCAAATTCACGTGCTTTAATTTGCTTATTTGAAAAAATACAATATTTTCAAATTCATTTAATGCTTTGGTGTTTTGCAAAGAAAAAATCCAAAAACAACAAGGTAAGGATTTTGCACAAATGTTTGCACTCTTTCAGCTTCCAAAAAAGTCACTGCAGAAATAGTTAGGGTGCAAAATTAAGTAAATAACGCACCGATATTCAGTAATGCACTGAAAATTATTTTCACTCAAGTAGAAAGTGATTGCTAATATTGATAAAACTCAGTTCAAGTATAAACTACTCAAAATAATACTTCAGTATAATATCAAAGTACTTAAGTATCATGTTACAGTAACATTGTTGTAATTACACTATTATAATATTGTTGTAAGCATTAGTAATTAAGCGCTGCAACATAATATTTAAGAACTTTGTTAAAGTGCTTGAGTATTATTTGAGTAAAACTTGATAACAGTCAATACAAGTACAAGGTACTCAACATAATAATACTTAAGTAGAGTATCTCAGATACTACACAACACTGCCATGTCAACATGATGCAGAAATAAAAAGTTTTTGATGGCTGTTGCAAGTGTTTTAAACTTAATCTTCACCTCCCGGTTCAAATGTGCTCACAAACTTAGTAATACAAAGTAATAAACGGAAGAAATCAAATGTGATAGATCAATGATTTTATTCCGCTCTTGTTCCTTCCTTATTTCATAGAGGATCTAGACTGATAAAGCTCGATAAGGAAGCGCGATGTTTCCGCCTGATAATCACAGCCATTTGGGAAGCACCGTGCTGCCTGCAATCAGATCTGCGGCTCCTTATCTGTGACTCCTCACTCATAAATAATTTTATTTCCAGCATAAGAACATTTAGTTCCTGCTGAAAGAAATGGCACGGGAACAGATCGATTTTATGCTGTTTTTGTGGTTATTGTTAGTTTGATGGTGTTTAGCATTTTGGCGTTGAGGGTCTTGCTCGGAGGCTGTGTGGTGTGGTGGTTTTAGTGGTAGGGTAGAGCTGGATTTGAACATACAACCTTTACCTCCATTATCATTTGTCCCCCCCATTAGACAGCCACCACGTGGTGATGATGAAGTTGGGGTTTCAGTCATTTCTAAAAACTGATTTCTAGGGTTTTATTTAGGGACGCACGAAGATATCGGGATCATATCGGAATCGGCAGGTAATTGCTTAGATTTGCTCGATATTTTCAGCCGATATTTGATGACGCGTTTATTGTACGTCAGAAAGGTAGCGCTTGTGCCAGGCGTGTCCAGACTCTGAGGTGGGATTTTATATGGCCTGTGCCTTTTGTCTTAAAATGTATGCTGTTATTTTGTGCCAAAATTCTGAGCACGCAGTGGAACAAATCTCTTGCTTCTACCCTCTGAACTCTGCCTTCCTCATTTATTGGCATGAAAGTATCGGATATCGGTATCGGCCAATAATTCCCATATCGTGCATCCCTAGTTTTATAGACATGTGTCCTACTCTGCCAAGAAATACTGAAATTAAGATGCTTTTCAACCCATTTAAGTAGTTTGTAGTGAAATGGTTATGGAGTTGGCTCCGCGATCGGATGGATGCAGTCCTGGGCCCTCGTTTATCAATCGTTTGTAGAAACTGTCCTAAATTCCATCCTACAAATGAAATTTAGAATGTTCGTAAGTACAAAAAAAATCCGGATTTATCAAACGTGCGGAGGCCCGACGTAACAACTGTTGATAAATCCCACGTTCTTAATCAGCTGCTCGTGCCTGTTCATAGTCATTTGCATTCAGAAACGCCCTCGATTGACCATATTTGGTAACACCACATCCTTTAAAAACCATGCAGAAAATCCTTGTTTTTTTTCCAAAAATAATGGGAAACTTCAGTGAAACTGAGATCGAGGTCCTCGTTGCCGAGGTCGAAATGAACCAAAAATTGCAGTTTGGTTCTCTCAGCTCCGGGGTAACCAATAAAAAAAAGAATACTGCCTGGGAGAAAGTGACAGGCAGTAAATGCGGTCGGGTCAGAGGGGAGGTCCCTGTTAGAAATAAAAAAAAATGGTTTGATATCAAACTGAACAACAAAAACGTGTCTCGGCACACAGACGGAACGGATCTGCTCCCGGGGGTGGACAGGTCATGACTGAGCTGACGACATTTGACACGCGTGGATAGTTGAGACTTTCAGTATTGCAGTTTCCCTGTTCTACCACTAGATTCTGTGCGTACGCATGGTCAGAGCTGTTCTTATTTGTGACCCTTCACGGCAAAACCAGTCGCTTGTCGCAACGGAGGTTTCTGAGAAAAACGAGCGTTTACGTTGCGTGGGGTAAAATTTTGGATTTTGTGTTTTTAGTGTTTTGAAACAGTGGAAGGTCTATACTGTACTGTTGTGAATAAATTTGGCTGAAAAACTTACCCTTTCCATCCTAAAAACCTGACTTTCTTGAGGTGAGGAATTCAATTCCAGCAGAATGTTAAAAGTTTCTGTTTTGACCGCTCTACTGCAATATTTACGGTAAATCCACTGGTTGACCAGCGTGAAGATATTTCTCCGGAATCCATCTCCGTCTCCCGAGTTCAGTTAACCTAACGCAGGTAGGCTATCCGTGTGGCTGTGAATGCAGCGTAGGCTACCGTAAATGCAAACGTAGCCGCGGCCGCACCAAGCGTCTGTGAGTGCTACGGCGATAGTCAACTTCAAAGGCAGATTTCTCCGTTTCTCACTTGGCGTGACAGGAGAAACCCGACTCCTTTGAATGTTGATATCTCAGTCATATGTCGTCCGATTCATTCCATATAGGTATCGTTTTGAAGCTTGATTTATGCCCTTTCATGAAAACATAATAACTCAATTTGAAAATTTGCAACAAGCAACTGGTTTTGCCGTGGAGGGTCACATATTTAAGAATATTTATAGTTATAAGCACAAGATAAATACAAGTAAATTCCACACTTTGCGTGAAAATGTTCTGCGTAAGAACGGTTGCTAAATGAGGGCCCTGGACTAGTAAAGGTACCACTGGGGTACTCATGAGCATGGTACTGTCCCCAGGCGCTTCTCCCCGGGCACTGCCAAAATCTTCCCTATTTCTGTTGGTGAAAGTGTGTTCAGTGACTTTTATATTAATAACAGACATGTACTGATATCTTTAAACCACAGATAAGAGCGTCCATTTGCTACAACTAAATCTACTAGAGGATTATAAGACTTCACAGATCGTATGAATCCAATTAGCTGCCTCCGGGCAGTTCCGTGAGCCAGGGTAGTGCTATTTGAAAGCATTTGTAGAGTCCAGTTACTGCAGAGAAATAAATAGCCTTGGTTTTTAAAGCGCTCAAAGTGTGTGTATACATACGCGCGAGAAACGGATTTTGCAGAGCCTTTTTTCCCTTGATACAAGCGTTCTCCTCCGAGCTAGTGGGGCGTGATGCCGCTCGGCTCGTGTGGGTTTTTTAGGGGTGTGCGTGCGTGCGTGTGTGTGGCCAAAGCGTTTGCCGCTGATTAATGCGCGATGCTGCCGGTTTACTCTGGAGACGCGCGAAACAGGGTTCCGAAAAACATGCTAAATTGCCTTCCTCCAGCTAGATACACATCGGAGAGATTCGGGGAGGATAACAGAGTCGGCATTAGGAACCAGCCGGGATGCTCTTCACCCTCGGGCCCCCCGAAACCGCGATCGGCCGAATTTGCATTGGGACGGAGAGAGAGAACGGTTGGTTTCGCCAGTCTAAATTGGTGGAGTGCCAGAGACTGTGGCTTCTGTAGGCGAGGATGTGATGTTGGACGCTGATGTATGACTGGCTTTCCGGAAAGATGGCATGGCAAGCTTTGTGCGTTTTTTGGAACATGCAGATTTTGAGTCCTGCTGCAGTGAGAATGGACGACAAACAGAAAAAAGCACATGAAGGAAATAAATTTGGCTGCACGATTGGTAACCTGACTTTGTTCACAATAAGCCTGAGAAGAATCGTTGTGAGGAACAAGCAGTAGTTCACATGAACTTCCTTCCTACTTAGGTAAAAGTCAAGATTCCTTACAATGATAACAACTCAAGTCAAATTTACAACTTACCCATTATTATACCACTTGATATGATATGAACAGTACTTAAGTATTTAAAATATTAGTAAAGATTTGTCAAACCATGAACTACTTGACTGGACTTAAAGTGCTTTTATCAGCTTGTTTTCCTCACTTTCCTGTAGTTTTAAAAATGATGAGGATCAGACGGTGACACAGAACATTCTCAGGTGCGTTGTATGAATTAAAGGGTTAGGATTTGACATCATATACTCTGTATCATAAAATATAAGAAGTTGGTACAGTACTTAAGTGGTATTTTGAGTATTTAGGTCCTGTAACAAAATACTAAATATTATATCAGAACGTTTTACAGAAATGTTATTTTGTTTACTTTAGTACTGTAACAAAGTACTTAAGCGTTGTACTGTATTATTTTGATTTTATGTTAAATGACTTAAGCATTATGTTGAGTACTTATGTACTGTAACAAAGTAATTATGTATTCTGCTATAGGACTTAAATATGGTAACAGAAAATGTAAGTACTTAAGTACTGTTACACAGTACTTATATAACGTAACATAGTACGTATGAACTTGGCGCAGTACTTAAGTGGTATTTGGAGTATTTAAGTACTTATGATACAAAGTGCTTAAGTATTATATTACTGGACTTAAGTTAGATTTTGACCACTAAAGTAAATACTAAGTACTGTAACCATCAGTTTTAGGTTTATTTTAAGTACTTAAGTGTTATTCAGGTACACGAGGCACTGCATCACCGTTTTAATTCACGTCTGGTTTCATTTCCATTTCCTTCAGACTGGTTTAACTCCCCGCGGCGCCGTTATCCGCGGCCCATACGGATTTACCAAAAAGGCCAGAGAAGCTATAAATCCAAGTGTGTTGTCAGAGTTTATCGGCGTACATCTGGTGTTGGTGCTGAAGGCGTGTTGAAGGCTAATCGGCGGCGTAGTGGAGAGCGTATTGACCGCGTGCCCTATATCTTATTACGGCTCGTGCCAGCGGCCCATTAGCTGCAGTGGACGGAAATGTCAGCAGCTGTAATTAAATGAGCGGGCCAGCAGTGGCGCTTCCCAAAGAGGATTTAAATGTTGGCATGGCACCTTGCAGACGGAAGACCTCCCTCCATCCCTCCATCCCTCCCTCCATCTCTCCATCCCTCGCTCATTCCCTCCTTCCCGCTGCACTCTCAGCACATATGTCTGTTTCTCAGGGGAGTGAAGCCCAACTCCTGCCTCCAGTCTGCTCTCCTCTCTCCCCGCCTTTAATGAACTTCCCCAAAGCAGCAGCAGCAGCAGCATTTAGGAAGCCACTTACAGACCAATCACTCTTCTATTCCTCCCTCCCTCCCTCTCTCCCTCTCTTTCTTTACTACTCTCACTTTCTCACTGTTTATCATTCCCTGACTTTACATCTCTCCCTCCCTCTCCCTTGCGCTCTCCCTCGCTCTCTCTCTCTCTCTCTCCCTCTCTTTCTTTACTACTCTCACTTTCTCACTATTTATCATTCCCTGACTTTACATCTCTCTCTCTCTCTCTCTCTCTCTCTCTCTCTTTCTCTCTTTTTCGCTATTTCTCTCTTTCTTTTACACCTTTACACCTTTCACTCTCTTTTGCTAAGTCTCTCTTTTGCATTTTGTGCCTTTCTCTTTAAATATTTCACTCCTGCTAGCTCTCTCTCTCTCTCTCTCTCTCTCTCTCTCTCTCTTTCTTTATTACACTCTCTCCCTCTCCTTTTTTCTTTCTCTTTAAATCTTTCACTCTTTCACGGTATCATTATTTTTACATGTCTATCTTCTATTCTTCTACTTCCTCCCTCCTTTCCTCCCTCTCTTTCTCTCTCACTCCCTCTTTCTAGATTTCACTTTCACTTTTCACTCTACGTCTTTCACTCTCCTAGGGCTCTGTCTCATTTTCTCTCTATTTCTCCCTTTCTCTCTCCCTCCATCTCTCTCTCTCTCTCTCTCTCTCTCTCTCTCTATCTTTCACTCTCACAAAGGGTTTCCTCCTATATTTGTCTCTACAGTTTTCTCTCTCTCTGTCATGAGACATCTCTCTCTTCTTTCACGTTCACTTTTTCTGGATCTCTCTGCATCTATTACTCTCTTCACACCTTCTCATCACTTTCTCTCTGTTGGTCTTAACTTCTCTCTTTACTTCCCTCTCTTTGACTCTCTCTTTGTCATTAGATCTGTGTCTCATCTTCAGGTTCATATCTCTCTCTCTCTCTCTCTCTCTCTCTCTCTCACCTCCTTCTCTACCAGAAACACAAAACATGAAACATGTTCTCAGGCCTGTTGTGTCAGACAGCAGCTTCTTCTCTTCCGTGCTGTGTTTCTCACTCGTCTTCCCCAAACAAAAAGCCTCCACCACTGTTGTGTTTTCCATTTCCGCCCCCTCTTTCTCTCCCTCTCTCTCTCTCCGCCGCTTTTAATTGCACTGCCTTTAATCTACAGGAAATTGGGCCGCGCATTAATTATGAAGCGCAGCTCAGGTTGTTGTTTTTTTGATGATGAAAGGGGGATGTTTGGGGGGGTGAAGCCAAGCCACGGAAGAAAAAATAGCACAGAGCAAAGTGCGAGTGTGTGTGTGTGTGTGTGTGTGTGTGGTTCAGGTAGCGAACAGTTAGTAATGTGTGAAAAGGAGGAGGATTATGCAGGACGATGATAAGATGGAACAAGCGCTTAGTCAAAGTACACGGCTTATCGAGTCGACAGAGCCTGAACGTGCTTTTAAAAAGTCCATCAGTTTTCCTGAAACGCTCGGTAAGTTTAACAGCCGCTTTTCAAAACGCCCTCATAATGGATTAAATAGTTTTATCTCTAGCGTAGTGGAATCAAAGGGCGTCTTACGAGGCTACGAGGGCTTTCATCTCAATCTGTCTCAGTTCATCTCAGTGATGTCTTCATGAATTTTTCACATTAGAACCCAAAGTCAAAACTAGGATTGGGTACCGAGATCGGTACTTTTAAAGGTACCGACTGAATGATCTGAGTACTACCTGGTATCGGTTCGTGTCAAATCAAACGTCATCCATCTAGAAGTGGCCTAGACCTCGTAGCAACTAACATGGTGTAACATAGTGTACATTAGCAATTAGCATAGTGTACATTAGCAATTAGCATAGTGTACATTAGCAACGAACATAGTGTACATTAGCAATTAGCATAGTGTACATTAGCAGCTAACATAGTGTACATTAGCAGCTAACATAGTGTACATTAGCAACTAGCATAGTGTGCATTAGCAACGAACATAGTGTACTTTACTAATTAGCATAGTGTACATTAGCAGCTAACATAGTGTACATTAGCAACTAGCATAGTGTACATTAGCAACGAACATAGTGTACATTAGCAATTAGCACAGTGTACATTAGCAGCTAACATAGTGAGCATTAGCAACTAGCATAGTGTGCATTAGCAACTAGCATAGTGTACATTAGCAATTAGCATAGTGTACATTAGCAACTAACATAGTGTACATTAGTGGAGTGTACATTAGCAACTAACATAGTGTACATTAGCGGAGTGTACATTAACAACTAACATAGTGTACGTTAGCAATTAGCATAGTGTACATTAGCAACTAACATGGTGTACATTAGTGGAGTGTACATTAGCAACTGACATAGTGTACGTTAGCAATTAGCATAGTGTACATTAGCAACTAACATAGTGCACATTAGCAACTAACATAGTGCACATTAGCGGAGTGTACATTAGCAACTAACATAGTTTTGCTAACATAGTTAGCAATACATTAGCAACTATGCTTTTGTGAAACGCACCCCTGGATAAGAGCATGTGCTAAATTCCTGGCATGTAAATATAAATCCATTAAAATATGCTTCAGTCCGAGCTGGCAGCTGAAGCAGGGGGTGAAGAGCTGGAGTCTGACCTGCGACACCGTGTGAAGACAATGGGAAGCATCTGAATAGTGAAGGTGTGAAACGGGAGGGAAGGAGGGATTCTCTCTCATCTCATGATCACACACACACACACACACCGGGGCCTGTGTTGTGTTGTGTTGGGGGTTTGGAAGAGGAGGGAAGGGGTCTTGCATCCGAGAGCTTTGTGTGGTTATAAATATCACGGGTCGCTTCATCTTTGGGTTTCGGATGTTGAGATCTTTGATGGTGGAGATCACACACGGGACGGAGGCAGATGAATCTGTCAGTCCTTTCTTATGTTAATGCAACGTGTCGTCTCATCGAATAATGAACGGAAGTTAGCGGCTGCCGGGTTAAGCAAGTGTTGGGAGAAGGGCTGCAACTAACCATTATTTTAGTAATCGAGTATTTTTTTTGATAAATCAATTATTAATCAGTTAGAAAAGGGAAAAAAACCTTTCATTTCCAGTATTTTTTAATAAACCAAACTGTCTGTTTCTATTTTTCTATGTGACTCTGCACGGCAAAACCAGTTGCTTGTCGCAAATTTTCAAAATTGAGTTATCATGTTTTCATGAAAGGGCATAATTCAAGCTTCAAAACGATACCTATATGGAATGAATGTGACGACATATGACTGAGATATCAACATTCAAAGGAGTCGGGTTTCTCCTGTCACGCCAAGTGAGAAACGGACAAATCTGCCTTTGAAGTTGACTATCGCCGTAGCACTCACAGACGCTTGGTGCGGTCGTGGCTACGTTTGCATTTACGGTAGCCTACGCTGCACTCACGGCCACACGGATAGCCTACGAAGATGGATTCTGGACAAATATCTTCACGCTAGTCAACCAGTGGATTTAGCGTAAATATTGAAGTAGAGCGGTCAAAACAGAAACTTTTAACATTCTGCTGGAATTGAATTCCTCACCTCAAGAAAGTCACGTTTTTAGGATGGAAAGGGTAAGTTTTTCAGCCAAATTTATTCACAACAGTACAGTATAGATCTTCCACTGTTTGAAAACACTAAAAACAAAAAATCAAAAATTTTACCCCACGCAACATAAACGGTTGTTTTTCTCGGAAACCTCCGTTGCGACAAGCGACTGGTTTTGCCGTGCAGATTCACATATTTATTTTTCACTCTCTAATATTTTCTCATTTTTAGCCAGTTTGGACTCATTTTGGCCTATAACTCATTTTTGACTCATTTTTGGGAGAGAACTACATTTTTGCGCATGATTGCGTTCCATATGAGAGTCGCATCACAGTACCGTGGTGGACACTCAACGGAATAATCACTGAAAATATCAAGTAAATGGCTGTATTGTGAGTAGAACGCTGGTTGTTTTTGTTGTTTATCAGCTAAAATGAGTTTTGTCTGAAATAAATGGGAAGATTTGTCTGAACTGGAGCGCTTTAGTGAATGACTTCCCTGAGAGAGTTGTGTACGCTAACAAACAGCGCATGTGTTTACGTCCTGAAAATGGCTTTCATGCATTGTTTTGCAATTGCTTCAGTTCTCGTCTCCTTTTCATTCTTCTTTTATGGCGGTCGGCGTCCAGCTTAATGCTGCTTTACTGCCACCGCGGCTTTGGTTAGCTTACTGTCCCCAAATTAGGGGGTAGCCACTGTACGTATGTGTATAATAAGATAAAGCCAACTAATCAATTATTAAATTAGTGGCCAACTGTCTTAATAATCAGTTTTAATTGATTTAATTGATTAGTTGTGGCAGCCCTTGTTGGGACCGTCGGGTCATTTTAATCAGCCGAGACGCTGCAGGACGTTACCGCAAACAACCACCTTAAAAACCTGTCTGAGAAATTAAGACGTGGTTTGGGGCAGTTGGTGGCATCACGGTAGGGTGTTCGCCCCGTGATCAGAAGGTCGCAGGTTCGAATTCAGGGCCGGTAAAGTTACCACTGAGGTACACATGAGCAAGGTACAGTCCCCAAGCCCTTGTTAGCTGCCCACTGCTCCTTCACGGATGGGTCAAACGCAGAGGTCACATTTGATTGTGGTGCGCTGTGCTGTGATGTGTTCACAATGACAAATAATAATCACTCACTCACGTAGTGTGATTGTTATTATCCCCTCATGCTAAATGATTCAATTACAAACCCACCCCCCCCACCACCGAGCCCCCCCCCAATCATTTCGCCCAAGGTCTTAATGAAATGGTTCGATAATGAACACGGGTTTGATTGGACCAACTGTCTGCTGCGTCTTTTTCTACTTTTGACACCTCAGTGGTGTCTACCTTCCTACTGTAAAAGCACTCAAAAGAGAAAGACATCAGAATGGCTTTGTAAGCGTGATGGGGGCGAGTGCAGTAATTAAATACGTTAGCGAGGCTGGTAAAAATGGTTTCAATTGGACGACGGCTTTCCGCAGCCATGGCGATGTTGTAATTTAATGAGTGCAATTACCGTCTCTTGACCTGAATATCATTTAGATCAAGCTGTCATCCGTTCAGCATGCTCATGCTATCACCGTCGGGTAGGGTTGCTAGGGAATGGTCGACCCCACGAGTTTAACGCCGTTTCGTTAACTGCTGGTTACCGGAGAGTTGGATTTTGCCGTTTAGTGGGACTTCGAATGACGTGACTGGGGTCGGAGGATTTACCGCCGTTGACGCTAAGCTTCTCTTTGACGTAGCAAATGATGGCGTGGAGTTTGGAATGAGACTGTTAAAGATTCAATGGTCACGCAATTCCATTCGATTACGATTACGGTCAACGATTCGATTTGATTCGATATCACGATGCATCACGGCGCATGTCATCAATTTTTCTACATTACTTCACAATACATGCAGATCGGACATGGAGCGCAGATCGGTCAGCCACAGTTTCTGCCAAAATTTAGCCAGAAAATCACCGAACAACGTCATTATGATATAATCCAGGGGTTTTCAAGTGCTTCTATCCCAGGGACCACCATCCAGGGTCCACTCTGTGTCCGTGCGCAAGTGTGTTGGGGGGAACGGGGGAGTTACTTTTTAGATATTTGCATTAAATTCAGTTTTTATTACAATTGCGGTTGTAAAACTGAGTTGCATGCCGCAAACCATTAGAGGGCAGCAGACCGCCGGTCGAAAAGCCCCGATATAATCGATAATGGTCTGCCACTGCATAGTTGCTACCGGATTGTTCTTTTTGACTTGAATTTTTATGCCGTGGCCAGAAAATCACCAAGCAGCGTCATGCTCCTTTCTTTTTTGGGCGGCACGGCGGCGCAGTGGTTAGCGTTGCCGCATCACGGCGAGACTCCACTTTCTATGTGGAGTTTGCATGTTTTCCACGTGTTCGCGTGGGTTTCCTCCGGGTGCTCCGGTTCCCTTCCACAGTCCAGAAGCATGCACTGTAGGTTAACTGGCGACTCTAAATTGGCCCCGTAAGCGGTGACTGAGAGTGTGATTGTGTGAGTGTGTGTACTAGAGATGTGAATCGTCACTGGTGATTACGATTATCACGTCTTCGATTCGATTCGATATCTCGATGCATCACGATGCAGCCCATCAATTTTTCTGCATTACTTCATATTGTTTTCAAATACAAATACAAGCAGTGAGATGTAAGCTCCCTTTTCTGTCCCCAATTCAACATAAACGCAGACGTTAGATTTGGAAAAAGGTAAAGTAACCAAGGCCTTTGTCACTCTACCATAAATGTTACAATGGTATGTTACCATTTTGGCAGTTTACCTGTGTAGTATTCTGACACTCGTCTGCAAGCTGTTTAACGATTACAACTAATATAATAAATATGTCAACCTTACATACCATCAGAGGATCAACAAAGCACCAAACGTAATGGATGATTATGCAGATACTATTAAAGTTTAATTCTGGGCCATCAGTCTTGGGTGTGTGTGTGTGTGTGTGTGTGTGTGTGTGTAATGATGGAGCTATAACGCCTGCTTCAGCATCCCAATGATGTGCCTCGCTGCAGTCTGTAACTGCATCTGTGTTTATGTTGAATTGGGGACAGACAAGTGGGCAAGGGGAGCCGCTGATTGCGTGCTTATTAAACGTGTAAGACCTAACTATTAAATTATAAGGTTGATAAACTTGCGTTTAACCTACCTGCCGCCGTTCCTGTCAATCACAAAACCAGGAGCCATCGACCAATAGGAATCGCAGGCAGAAACAGCCAAAACCCCGCCCCCAAACTGCCAAAACCCGCCCCTTTCAAACCCGCCGCGTAGAAATCTCACTCGAGCGGAAAAGCCGCTCGTCGGTAATGTACTTTGCGCGCGAGGACATTTAACACATTGAGAGGAAAAAAGACATTTGAGAGAGGAAAAATACAGTTTGCGCGCAATATTATATTATTGCGCGAAATTTACTCTCTCCGCCATTCTCGGCTGCCGCGCATGCAGTGAGTGCCCTCAGTGAGATGAGAGTTACTTCTACCCGGAGCAGCGCTGTACTCACATCAGGCAGCCACAGTCACTACCGAAACTACTTTTAACTAGAATTTTTATGCCGCCGCCAGAAAATCACCAAACAATTTCATTATGATATAATCGATTGTCCCGCCACTGCGTCGATGCAGAATCGTCCGCGTCTGCATCGCGATGCATCGATTATAAGATTAATTTCAACACCCCTAGTGTGTACCCTGCGGTGTGTTGACCCCTGCCCAGGGTTGGTCCCCACCTTGCGCCCGTAAGTTCCCAGGAAAGGCTCCGGTCCTTGTGACCCCGGTTGGGATGAAGCGGTTCGGATAATGAATGAATGAATGAATGAATGTTCCTTTTTAATTTTTTTATCGGACACAAGTGGAGTGACCGTTAAGGACAGAAGAACAAAATTACAGAATATTGTAGCCTTCTTACTGCCCAGGAGAGCTATATATTTATACCATCAATGGTCACTTCAGAGTTGTCCTTCAGTTGTCTATGAGTGTGTTCTCTGTTTTTATTTGAGCACAAGTATGAAAGGACTGAAATCTGAAAACTACTTATTTATTCATTTTTTCATCAGGGTTTTGAAAACAGATATATTAAAAAAAAAAAACACTTTACTTTTGTTTATTTATTCATTTAAAAAAAGAAAGAATTAACAAATGATCCACAGATTCATCCTCAACCAATCTGCACAAAGCGATGGAGCGGTCCAGTCTGCTGCAGCTCCACCTCACAACGCAAAGCGCTTGATGCATTTGGAGGGTCTTGATTTCTGGAACCAAAACAATATAGAGCAGCCCTTTTCCATTCTGTTCGCATCTGGTTTGAAAACACATTAACCAACGCTGGATTCACGCGTGGGGGGAAAAACACAATTCCTGAAGTGCCATAAGTAATTTGAGCGGGATGGAAAGGGAAGGTGAGCTTTATCTGAAATTAGCTGTCTGATTTGAGTTTCATGAGGGCGGCTTAATATCGGTCGGAGGCCTCTCCAGCGTCGCACTGCGTTTTCCCTGTCGCTTAAACAGCAGGGCGAGATGTAATGCTTTTTGATTGATCTCTCATCAGGCGTGTGTTCGGCGACGTTTCGCAGATGATATTCGCTTCTGGCTGGTTAATACGCGAGGCCAAGACTGAAGAGGATGAAAATAAGATTTATTTTTGTAGCTGCAATGTAATTACACTGAAAATCATATTTTTCTGAAAGAATATGTATAATTTTTCCGACTTTATACAGACCTTCTAATTGTATGCAGGGGTGGGAATGGAACAGCGGATCTGACTACATCACGTCACACTTCACCTTCAACCACGAGGAATCATGACGCATAAATGATATTTTTCGCGATGTAAACACACGCCGCGTTTGCTTTAGCGCACGACTCTCACAGAGAAGTCCAACGTTCACTCAACCCTTCCAGTTCAGTTAAACCTTGCCATTTATTACAGACAAAAGTTATATTTTAGCCGATAAACCACAAAAACAACCAGCGTTCTACTCACTGTACAGCCGTTTACTTGATATTTATTTATTCCCGATGCGTCGTCCACAGCGTTCTTGTGCCGCGGCTCTCATATGGAACGCCCTCATGACAAAAATGTACTTCTCTCCCAGAAATGAGTCAAAAATGAGTTATAGGCCAAAAATGACCAAAACTTCAGTATTTCTTCAGTTTCCGTTAATCAGAAAATATTTATTACATTCTATAATGTAGAGTTAATATAGAAAAATATTTTGTTATTAAATAATTTTATTCTGTATCCAGGTGGATTCCAAATGGATAAAGAAGTGTTTCCACCTGCACAAACCTTGTTGTTCTTCATAAGCACTAAGCCGTAGAAACTCTGAATATAAATATGTTGATGTTCACAGTCTTGGGCGGACAGCATTTTGGGGAAAATGGTTGCTTTTGGTGCGGAAACACTGTGTAGAACTACTTTTGTCACATCCATTTAAATTGTTCAAGCACTAGATTTGTATAAATCTTAATAAATCAGAACCCTTTAATAAATAACAACTTTTAATACAGTGCATTGTAATGTACATGAACTATTTTATTTTTCATTCATAGTGTTAAACTTCAGTAAAATTATCTTTATGTTTCATTTTTTTTTAAATAAAATGCTATAATTTTTATTTAAGATTTGCTAGAATTAATTTTGTGTGCAGTCATTTTTCAACCTTTTTCTGGTGCTAAAGGCACAACAGAACGTTGGTTTCAGTTAATCACAAGCACGGAGTCGCACAGTTGGTATGGAGACCAGCTATTTTCAGACCTTTACCTGGGCGAGAAACGAGTGCGTTGATGCTCTAGTGACGAGACAGATTTTTTTTTTTGAACAGCCCCTTTTCCTGCTTGACATTTGGGCATGATAAGAGCTATATTTTTCGACTGGAAACAGGGCGCCATTTGGACTCAGACGCCTTTCTCACACCTTTAGAGGTACTGGTTGCGTCTCCACGACATGGAGCTGAAGAGCAGCTGGCAGATTTTGACTGTCACACACTGACCTGGGCAGAGAAGATCAAATAGAGTCCGTTTTGGAGTCGTGGAGATTATGAAGGTGAAAGTGAGTGATTATTTGTCATTGTGAACACACCACAGCACAGCACACAGTGCACCACAACCAAATATGACCTCTGCATTTGACCCATCCGTGAAGGAGCAGTGGGCAGCTAACAAGAGCCCAGGGAGCGGTGCTTGGGGACGGTACCTTGCTCATGAGTACCTCAGTGGTACCTGGAATCGGACCTGCAACCTTCTGATCACGTGGCGAACGCCCTACCGTTACGCCACCAGCTGTCCCGAGCTGCGTACTGCCGCACTTAATAGTATGGTAGGTAAGGTGTTTTTAGCATACTTTTTCTATGTGGTAGTATGCATCTCAGGAAATAGCCGGGGTTGTAGCTTAGCAGCTCTATACGCACTAGGTAGTGCACATGGAGCGTCCTATTTGACTTGGTACCCTACGTAGGGTGGGAAATGACTTTTTCTTGAAATGTTGTGCACTACGCTGGAAATGCTCCACTCTCGCTCGAATCAGCTTTCACACTCACTTGACTTGCCGCTGTGTGAGAAATGTCAGCGTTATGGCGCTTGTTTTTCTGTAGAAATTCTGAGTGCGCAAACTTTACCGAGCAAAATATCATGTCTTCACGCACTCAACTCTGCCTTCCTCATTTATCAGCATCGGCAGATATGAGCATGAAAGTATCGGATATCGGTATCGGCCAGTAATTCCCATATCGTGCATCCCTTTCCGTCATTCAGCGTTATAAAGCTGTTGTTAGTACATGTGCAGGAAACACGCTTCAGCATGGTTTGGGGATTTATAAAATCCGCCTTGTTGTGCATCGTCACTTTTCACCCGCGTCCCGTCTCTTCCGTGACGGTTACAATAGCTTGGCGACCGCGAGCTGCCGTCCTCGTTGACGCGACGGGGGAAGTGAGCAGCGCTGACAGCCGTGCCAACGCACCTGCTGTCGTGATGACGCTCGCCCGCAGCGATCCGGCTTCCCTCCCGCGGGCCCCCGGCGGTGTTAGCAGGTAGCGGACCCCCTGTAGGCTGAGTGACCCCCACCCCACACCTGCCTGCTTCTTTCGCCCACATTTTCTTTTTTCTCCTCATCCTCGCTGGGCTCACCGAGCTGCCAGACTTGCTTACAGTCAGGGGGCCGAGCGCTGCCCTCTTACCTGTTTATCCAGCAACAGCTGCAGGAGGCCTCCGGGGGCCGAGAGGGGGCCCCGTTACGGAATGAAAGAAATGAGCTTCATCGTTCAGCAGCGTTGGAGTGGGGGTGGAGAGAGAGGGAGAGGGAGAGGGAGAGGGAGAGGAATACAAATGGAGAAAAAGAAGGGAAAGAACAGGAGGGACAAAAGGTGAGGAAGAAGGAATAAGCTGAAATGTTGTTGGAGAGAGAGAGAGAGGGAGGGAGGGAGGCAGACGGAAGAACGGAAAAGCTTTAAATTTAAAAAGTAGGCTGCGAGAGCGAATAAATAAAGAGAAAATAGCACGGCAAAAGGAGAGACAAAAGAGAGGTAGGAAAGAATGAAAAAAGGAGAGAAGAATAAAGGATGCAGAGAAAGAGAGATCGAACAAAAGGAGAAAAGAAGGCCGAGAGATAGAGCATTAAAAAGAGAGAAGAAAGGGAAGCAGGAAAGAGATTTAAAATTGAGAAGAGAGAGAGAGAATGAATGAATGAATGGAAAAGCAGGAAAGAAGAAGGCGGATTGATTGAGTGATGGGAAAAGGAAAAGAGAGGAAGATGAAGGGAAAGAGAGAGTAAAAATGAAGAAGAAAAGACAAAGCAAAAGAATGAATGAATGAATGAAAAGGAGGAAGGAAGGAGCAGGAGAAAAGATGGAGCGATCCTATGAAAAGCACATCATGAAGGAGGCAGAGAAGGAGAGAGGTAATGAAATGGAGAAAAGAAGAAGAACGAGAGATTAAAAAATTGTGGAAAATCAGACTTAGGAGAGAGTGAAAATGGAGGAACATAAAAAAGAAGCGATCATGAAGGAGGCAGGGAAAGAGGGAATAAAATAAAGGAGAGAAGCGACAGAAGAGGGGTTGGAGATAAACGGTGTGAGTGTTGGAGATGTAGCGCGGGAGGAGGATGAAGAATGGAGGACGAGTGTAATTACTGTTGGGGGCTGTGTTTTTCTGTGCTCCTGCCTCCCACTCATCCCTTTTCCCCGCTCTCTCTCTCTCTCTCTCTATAACCAGTGAGGTGATGAACTGCAGCCTCCACTCGTCTGTGTGGGGAAAACACAACACTATCCAACCCTAAACACACTCATTCCTCATCATCACTCACTCTCTCTCTCCTTTATTTCACTCTCAAACTCCTCTCTGCAAATCAAGGAGGGAGAGAGGGATGGAGAGATGAAGGGAAGAGAAGAAAAGTAGAAGAAAATAAAAGAAGGAGAGCAAGGAAAAGAGCAGAAAGGAGAGAAGAGGGAGAGTGGGAAGAGAAGAAAGAAGAAAGGCGGTGAAAGAGATGGAGAATGAGGAAAAAGCTTTAGAAAACAGGAGGAAGAGATGAAGGAGACAAAGAAATGAAGGTAGAGGAAGAATAAAAAGGGGAGAGACGAAGCAAACACGTCAGAAAGCGAGTAAAGAGATGGACGGAGAGAGTGATGGAACAGGAGAAAAAGAAGAGAGAAAGAGGATTAAAAGAGAGAGAGAGAGCAAATCAGAAATGGAGAGAAGAGAAAGGTGGAGAAAGTGAGAGAACAGATGAAAAAGAAGAGAGAAAGAGAATTAATAGAGAGAGCAGAAAAGTAGAGAAGAGGAAGTGAGAGAAAAGGAGAAAATGAAGAAAAAACAGGATTAAAGGAGAGTGAGAGAGAGAGAGAGCAAATCAAAAAAGGGAGAAGTGAAAGTGAGAGAACAGGAGAAAAAGAAGAGAGAAGGAGGACTGAAGGAGAGAGAGAGAGCACAAATACAAGTTGAAGAAATTGTAACATACACCGTGTATTGTGATATAGTTTAAATATCGTGATGTTATCGTTCGGTCGTATCGTCCAGCCCTAGTCTCTAGTCCACATGTACTCGTAGTCCAACGTGATGAAAACGCTGATCAGACTTTTCCCCGTTTCAGGAATTTTGGAAGAATAAAAGCTTTTAGAAACTGTTTTGTTTATCGTGGGAGAAGCCAGATGGTCGGTGGTCATTACCCCATTACCCTGGCCGTCGCCAGTCTAACACACAACAATAAAATAACGCAGTTTGCCGGCCCAAACAGACACTAAATATCCACTTAAACCGAGCGGTGAGAGCGTAAAAAAGCGCTGGAGGAAAGCGTTAACGCAAATCCGTTAAAGCAACCTTGTTCCGCCGCCGACACTGAGCATGCGAAATAGTTCAATAAATAAACAAAGATGCGGGATGTGGGGGAGAGAGCGAGAGAGAGAGAGATGAAAGGACATTTCCCTGAGGCGGAGTGAAGAGAACAGCTTGCGATGCCTGTTATTTACGGAGAGTTTTAGCATTTTTAAAAAATGCTCTCATCCAGAGAGACTTTCGTTTCCTAATTACACGGACAGACATTCTGGAGCAATTTACGGTTAAAGGTGTGTGAACCTCTCGCTGATGGTGAAGAATTAAAGTTTGCGTCGTTTTCCCTTTGGTGATATTTATCACAGCTCCTCAAACGAATAAATGGGAGAACCAATCATCCTACGTGCAAAACTCATGACTATTTTCATCATGACGGCCCAGTTCTTTAAAAGATTTCATCTGCATCTAAAAGGAATCACACAGCCTAACCTGACCCTAACACTTTCTCAGAGGACTTACAAAGGGTCACTAACAGGGCAGGTATAGTTAGAGTTGGGGTCAAGACCACCTAAACCAAGACAAAACCAAGACCAGAGTGTGTGGAGACCGAGACAAAACCAAGACCAGAGTGTGTTGAGACCAAGACGAGACCAAAACCAGAGTGTGTGGAGACCGAGACAAAACTAAGACCAGAGTGTGTTGAGGCCAAGACAAAACTAAGACCAGAGTGTGTTGAGGCCGAGACAAGACCGAGACCAGAGTGTGTGGAGACCGAGACGAGACCAAAACCAGAGTGTGTGGAGACCTAGACAAGACCGAGACCAGAGTGTGTGGAGACCGAGACAAGACCAAGGCCAGAGTGTGTTGAGGCCGAGACAAGACCGAAACCAGAGCGTGTGGAGACTGAGACAAAACTAAGACCAGAGTGTCTTGAGACCAAGACCAAAACCAGAGTGTGTGGAGACCGAGACGAGACCAAGACCAGAGTGTGTTGAGACCGAGACGAGACCAAAACCAGAGTGTGTGGAGACCGAGACGAGACCAAGACTCTGAAAGGCCTAGACCGAGACACAACCAGGGTCAGAGTGTGTCGAGACCAAGACCAGAGTGTGTTGAGACCGAGACGACACCAAGACCAGAGTGTGTTGAGACCGAGACGAGACCAAGACCAGAGTTTGTTGAGACCGAGACAAAACCACGAGCAGAATGTCTTGAGACCGAGACAAGACCAGAGTGTATTGTGTCAAGACCGAGACAAGACCAGGACTCTGAAGGGCCTAGACTGAGACAAGACCGAGACCAGAGTGTGTTGAGACCGAGATGAGACCAAGGCCAGAGTGTGTTGAGACCGAGACGAGACCAAGGCCAGAGTGTGTTGAGACCGAGACAAGACCAAGGCCAGAGTGTGTTGACTGAGACGAGACCAAGACTCTGAAAGGCCTAGACCGAGACACAACCGAGGTCAGAGTGTGTCGAGACCGAGACAAGACAGAGACCAGAGCGTGTCGAGACCAGAGCGTGTCGAGACCAGAGCGTGTCGAGACCAGAGTGTGTCGAGACCCTGTCCAGAGTGTGTCGAGACCGTGTCCAGAGTGTGTCGAGACCATGTCCAGAGTGTGTCGAGACCGTGTCCAGAGTGTGTTGAGACCGTGTCCAGAGTGTGTTGAGACGAGATAAGACCAAGCCTCTGAAGGGCCGATTCTGACGGTGTGTGGGGCTTCTGTAAGTTAAAGGGATTAGTTAGTGTGTGGAGTGGTTTTTAGGAGCAACTTTGTGTTCACAACTTGGGGTTTTAATCTCACTCCTGCACTGTAGGAGCTAGAACTTCGATCATAAGGATGATGAAGTTTCATACCTGTAGGAAAGAACAGCAACGTCATTTTCCCATCCCTGGGCCATGTGGAGATGGAGGTGGAATTTTTAGGGAGGTGTTTCATTTGCTGCCACCTTCGCAACGAGATGGTAAGTGAAAGTGTAATTTGGTGAAAACTCATTGCTCCTGAGCTTTTAATGACGCTCTGCCTCCCGCTGCCTGCTTTATAAACGACGTGATGAAGCCTCCACCTCTCCGAGCGCTAATTGGGGAGGAAAACTTGTTTCTTTTTGAGCGCTCCGAAGGGAGATTAGACACATAAACGGCACTTTGCTTACTCATCGTTTGTGTGAAGGGGTGAAGACGTGCTGATCTCTGATCTGAAAGAAGTAAAGGACTCCAGCTCGGCCCAGAATGTTGCTTGTTGTGCTTCAATCTTAATCGCGTTTAAAGTTAAAGTTCAGTTTGTTTTGTTTGACATATGTCCATGTGTAGTTGTTGACCTAATAACTGTCCAGTGCTAACTGACTGATAGTGTATGTCTCAAACAATCACATGACTGACTCTCGCGTCCCTGCTCCAGTATGTAGTACTTGAGTATTTTGAGTACTTTGTCACTGTCTTAAGTATTATTTTGAGTATTTTGTACTCAGACTTCGTACACCACGTAGCAGGGAGTTTATAAAAACGGATATTTTTTATGCGGTTGCACCTGTCGTCCACACGTAAACGGAGGCAATGAGAAAAGGAGAAAGAAGAACGGGGCTCTGTTGAAATGGATCACAGCCATTGATGGAAACGGCCAGCGCCTTTACCGCTTGCCAAGAAGTATCATTATACGTGGCGGCTAATCCAATCATGTCGGTGCGAGCGCGCCTCGATGCAAATCAGTCGGCAAATAACCGTGAAATTAGCTGCGTGCAGTAGGTGTTCTCCCGAGCTCTGGTATCAGGCCACGATAATCACCCTCGACGCCCCCAGGTCCCCCAACCCTACACCTGCCCCACCTGGAAAAGAGCTGGAACTTTCCGGAACGCCTCTCCCGAGCGGCCGTTGTAGCTGGAACAACACCGAGGCTTCTGGTATTGTCTTTGTGGAAGCGAGACCGAGAGCACGTCGAGCTGCCGCGATTGTTCGTGTTCTGGGTTGCACGTGGCGCGACCGTGGGACGGTGTTTACAGCGCGGACGGGAAAATGAAGCCCCTCACCTGCAGCTCTGTGTGATTTCCTCTCGGCTAGCAATTAGCCAGACAATGAGACAGAAGCTGATAGTGCGTATTCCCGGAATTCAGTTGACATTCGCAGCACGGTGCTGACCCTTTTGTATGGCTCTCTTGCTATTGTTTTGTATTTGTGCTTGCGAAAAAATCAATAGTTAGGAACAAACAAGCGAGGACAAATATCCGTGAGCTCTATACAGGAGTGTAACGGCGATGCAAACCGTATAGCAAACGTAAACCACCAGTGATAAGCAAATAACTTGTTTGAAGCGGTTTAAAAATCTAAACTACTGTTTCGCACACACTGAGATGTTCTAAACTTCTCAGTTAATATGGGGGCGGTTGGTAGCGTAGCGGTTAGGAAGTTGGCCCTGTGAACATAGGTCGCAGGTTCAAGTCCTGGACCGATAAGCTCTGGTCTTACTCTGGGAGCCAGTGAGAAAGAAAAAGAGAAAGTGAGCGATTGTTTGTCATTGTGAACACACCACGGCACAGCACACAGTGCACCACAGCACATGTGCCCACTACATTTCATCCATCCGTGAAGGAGCAGTGGGCAGCACCTGGGGAGCAGTGCTTGGGGACGGTACCTTGCTCTTGAGTACCTCAGTGGTACCTTTACTGGTTCTGGGATTTGAACTGGTGACCTTCTAACCTCTTGGTCCAGAGGCGAGTACTCTAACCACTAGACCTCTAGAACTCCCCACAGAGACTACTTGGGGCTGAAGCTCAGGAATAAAAATGTCAGATCATGTTTTAGTTTCTTTTTGTGATTTGTTATAAAGTAATTGTGTTAAATCAACATAAATGAACTGATGAACATCCTGAACTGAAATAAAATAACGTCATACCGGACCGTATATAATATCGGCAGACGTCGGGTTGTTGTCAACGCAGTCGATATAATACGACTATGACCGTTGCTTGAAAACACAATCCCATTCAGTTGAGACGCAGCGCTGATGTGGCAAATTCATTTATTCAGTGCGGCTCTGTGGCTAACAGCAGCATCTGCTGCTTCTAGAATCATGTGTCCGTAGACCTCTAAATTCCATTTCCAGCCTCGCAGCCGAAGCCCAGCTCCCGGTACACTGTAAAACTAACCGCGTCTCTTAATAAAATATGTTTACATTAGTTGATACAGGCGGCACGGTGGCACAGTGGTTAGCGCACAGCGAAAAGGTCCTGGGTTCGAACCCCGGGGACGGCCGTAGGGTCTTTCTGTGTGGAGTTTGCATGTTCTCCCCGTGTTCGTGTGGGTTTTCTCCGGGTGCTCCGGTTTCCTTCCACAGTTCAAAGGCATGGAATGTAGGTTCATTGCTGACTCTAAATTGGCCCTGTAGTGTGTGGATGCGAGTGTGATTGTGTGAGCCCTGCGGTGGGTTGGCGCCTGCCCAGGGTTGGTCCCTGCCTTGCGCCCGTGAGTTCCCGGGATAGGCTCCGGTCCCCCCGCGACCCCAGTTGGGATAAAGCGGTTCGGAAAATGAATGAATGGATTAGTTGATACTCCAAAAAATTTGAGGTCATTCATTTTTTATCTGAACCGCTTAATCCCGAATGAGGACGCGGGGGGACCGGAGCCTGCCCTGGGTAGGCACCAACACACCACAGGACACACGCTCACACAATCACATTCACACCAATTTTAGAGTCGCCAGTTAACCTATAGTGCATGCTTTTGGTCTGTGGGAGGAAACGGGAGCGCCCGGAGGAAACCCACACCAACAGCATGCAAACTTCACGCAGAAAGACCCTACAGCCGACCCAGATATCGAACCCAGGACCTTCTCGCTGTGCGGCGGCAACACTAACCGCTGCGCCACCGTGTCGCCCTCGAGGTCACTCATTTTCATGAATTAACCCAACTTCAAAAAAATATTTGAAGGGATGCCTCAGTATTTTTATATCATTTCCAGTAGATGTGCTGTAATTTAGTATTTTTAGTATTTAGTATTTTTTAGGAGTTGCTTTTACTCATTTCAAATAATTTTTATGTTTCAAATGTCTATAATTTTATCAGTTTTTGGCAGTCGCTTTCCTCAAGCGGTTTAAGCTGAACTAACTTGCCAGGTTGTACAGTGTAAAAGCTGTATTCTGCCCCCTGCGAGTGTGATAAAGCTCGACCGCTGTGCAGCTGTACTAACCACAGGGAGCTGTCTTGTCAGATGCTGAAACCCCATTTCTCAGCCCCAACATCTCCTTAAAGCCGGATTTACAGCCGCGGACCCCAGCGACGCGCTTGCAGAGCGCTTCGGGCAAGAGCAGGGAAGGAGGGCGGGAGGGAACATTAGCAGCACGTTATTCTGAGCGCTGGGTCACGGGTTTGGGTCGTTAAATGCTGCTGTGAATCGTGTTAGCAGGCTAATAGTGGCCAGATGTTCCCTCAATTAGGATAATAGTTTTGGGTGGAGAGATAAGACGGGGCTTTAACTTTTCTCAGATATCTGTTGGAAGGTTGGATAGTAGTAAAGTTTTGTGTCTACACTCTAACCGTGGAAAATGTACAAACAATCGGCTTTTATTCCTGATTTAAAAAAAAAAATCAAAATAAACCCCTACACCCATGAGAGAATTTGCGGTGTTTTTAGGCTTATTCTACAGTGTGTGTAAAAGTTGTCATACATGTTTTATGTTGTTGTGTTCAGGACGTCCTGCACTGCTCAGATTTGTTATAGTTTGATGTGCAAATGCTGACAGTCTTGAAATCAGCACATTTCTGATGAAAGCAGATTTTTTGATAGCAAATAAATTTTCTATATTTCTTCTTTCCTATTGACGAAAAAATGAATAAATTGAAAATGAAGCAGTACTGAAGTTTTGGGTCATTTTAAACCAATTTCAACTCATTTTGGCCTATAAAATGAGCTGCTTTTGGCATTTCTGGGAAAGAACTACATTCCCCACAATCCCCCGCGAGTCACAATAACGGAATAAACAGCTGGGCATAAACGGGGCAGTTAGTGGCGTAGCAGTAGGGTGTTTGCCCCGTGATCAGAAGGTTGCAGGTTGGAATCCAGGGCCGCTAAAGTTACCACTCATGAGCAAGGTCCTCAAGCCCTGCTCCCCGGGCGCTTGTTAGCTGCCCACTGCTCCTTCACGGATGGGTCAAATGCAGAGCTCACATTTGGTTGTGGTGCACTGTGTGCTGTGCTGTGACGTGTTCACAATGACAAATAATCACTCACTTTCACTTTCAAGTAGTAGCTGTGAGTAGAACGCTGGTTGTTGTGGTTAGTTATCAGCTAAAAGATGGGTTTAGTCTGTAGTAAAAGGGGAGATCTGACTGAAGTGCGCGTGTTTATATTGTGAAAAATGTACTTCTGTTTTTGTGCATGGAAAATTTCACAAATACTTTCACATGCAGAGGGATCAGGTCTTGCCTTGATCGTGCCGCTGAAAATCAGTGTCCATGTGAAATACAAGCACAGCATGCTCTAGCCAGTGAAAAATAGTAAACGAAGCTTTGATTCTAGAGAAACCATTTTCTATAATCAAGTTATTTGAGTTATTCGAATAATCGTTTCAGCTCCAACAGTTACCACTACAGCTGACATGCAAACTTACATTTACATTTCTGGCATTTAGCAGACGCTGTCATCCGGAGCGTCTTCCATTTTCCTAAATACAGGGACAGTCTCCCTAGGAGCAAGGACAGTTTTTTTCTATTACTTTTTAGATATTTGCATTAAATTCATTATTCATAAAGATGCCCAAATCATCTGGAAATGTTTTGGAAAATAAATAAAAAGAAATTAAAAAAAAAAAAAAAATTCTGTAGTGAAACTAGACTGCGTATCACGGACCACCTGAATTGCCACTTTCACTGTTACTTCTGCCCCCGTGTGCACTTGAGATCCTCAGTCTTGCAGTTTGGAGCGGTGGCTTCTTCCTTGCTGAGCAGCCGTTCTGGTTACCGTTTAATAGAACTCCTTTTGCTGAGGATATAGATACTTGTTGACCTGTTTTCCTCCAGCATCTCCACAAGGTCCTTTGCTGTTGTTCTGGAATTCTACTTCCCTCACCAAAGTGTGTTTATCTCTAGCAGGCAGAATGTGTCCTGACCCCTATGATGCGTGTGTGCTCCCAGAGTGTTTCTACTTGTTTACCAGTGATTGTAGAGATGAATGTGGTTCCTTCAGGCGTTTGGATAGTGCTTCTAAGGATGAACTGCACTTGTGGAGGTCCACAATTTTTTTTTAAATCTAACGTCTTGGCTGATTTATATTGATTTTCCATGATGCCAGACAGAATCAGTTTGAAGGTAGGCCTCTAAATAGATTCACAGGAACACCTCCAGTTGGTTCTGTCAGAAGTGGATTGCCTGAAGGCTTGATGTGATTTTTTTTGGAATCTTCCAGTTTTAAAGGCACAGGCAACTTAATGTAACTTATCACCCTCTGGAAATGTGTTAAAAATCAATTCACTTTTCAAAAATTGTTTGAAAAATTACTTGTGTCATTGACAGGCATGGGTATTGTTAAGATTTTATTGGTTTGGTTAAAGTAACACTATTAACGTCAGAGCTTATCCATACTCCTTAAATATCCTTAAATATTTTTGAAAAGCAGCTAAAAACACACTTTTTTACCCTGGCTTTTACTTAGTAGTCACTGTTTTATGTTTATGTATTTTACTTCTTTTATGTATGTGTCTGATTGTGTTGTTCTTATGGGTTGCTGCATGTCTGGGTGTGCCCATGTGGGCTATCATGTGTGCACCTGGTGTTTCGGTTGATTTGTCATTACTAGTCCCTTTTTATTATTATTATTATCATTATTATTATTATTATTGTTGTGTTGTTGTTGTTGTTATTATTATTTATTCTGTTGTTATTTTTAACATTATGGGTTTAATTTTCATATTTTTAGCTCTTGTTTTATCTTGTGCCCCTTATTGCTTGTTTCTACTGTTCTTTGGAAAGAATTTTGGAGTTTTACTGAGATATATGAAAGGTGCTATATAAATAAAAAATTTAAATAAATATTATTATTATTATTATTATAACTCTGGTCATCAAAAAATGAGCCCCGCGGCCTGTTTAGATCTATATAGATTCAGTAGAATAATTAAAAAAATAATGCATGTGGCATTTGAATGTATCAATGTGAAGCTCATTATTTACTCAAACCACATGCTAAACACCCTGATTATAACTGTTACCTTACAGTAAACGGAACTTTTTGAAAAACTTCCTTTGTGTTCCCAATATGAACTGTTATACAAAGCTGATAGTCCCCACGGTTTTAATTAAACAATCACATGCAAATTAATCTGCAGGTATCACCTGCTCCCCTCCTTTTTGAATCACTTATTGGCATACCAGTGCAGATAACAGTCATTCACATCACATCCACACGGACAGGAAGAATAATGTTGCCCATAACAGATCAGATTGCTGGCTCGCAGTTTCGTTGGAACAAGTCTCGGGCGCTTCAGTCTTGTGTTAATTAAAACAGATGCTATGGCTTAAAAAACCACAACAGGGAGACTGGTGACGATTTATTTATGAATTAATTATCCGACTTCAGTCTTGATCTGTTTAACTTGGGAGCAGAGTTGCGTTTATTTATTCCTACCCGGCCTTACATAATTAATATCAATTCTTGAATGATTGTCTATGAGCCCCAACACCCAGAGAATACCATGGGAATCGGGGGATAAATTTTGGATGATAACGTCGGGTGTCCGGTGCCTCTGAAGAATCTGCACCGCTACGTCTCCGAAACTCTCAGGTGCCAAAGGTTTATTGCGTTTGTCTTTCTCCAGCTTGGATCTGAAATTGGATTTGGAAGAGGTGTCAGGTCATCCCATATCTGTGGCCTTCTGAAGAGGTTTCTTTCAGGTTTATAATGACGATCAGGACCAAGAGGGAGCAGGCAGTTTCGGCTATTTTAGGCCACTTTCTCAGTCAATACGGAGCGACAACGGTTCTGTTTTGTGAGGACGAGATGGCAAACTGGTGAGCAACTGTTATGGAGAGAGCTTGACCTTTCCATAGCCAGTCACTTGAGAGCTGTCTATCGATCCCTCGAGTCCTTCAAGTCCATCTTTTGGGGGACGCCGGCCTTAGAAGGAACACACAAAAAACAGTGGCAGTCTATTGGTGGTACAGTCACACAGACGCGATGCTGGGCTATAGTGGAAGAGGCTTTTTAATGGTTGAAACACAGCAGGGGTGCACTTCCCTCAGAAACTTCTTGATGATGTGCTGTTGAGTGTCTAAAGCAGAAGAAGCTGTCTGTTGTGCATTCTGAAGGTTTTATAGATTCGCTAATTTGTCAGTATACCAACATCAACACCAACATCAAATCACTTTACATCACCATCCCATCATTTAAAACCTGCGCTGACTATGACTGGGCTCTGTGGACCTATTCAACAAATGCAAATGTCGCTAGGTTGCCAATTATCGCTAATATCTGCTTGCTAAAGCTATCGTGAATTAGCATTAGCTAGCTACAATTAAGATAAGATAGTGGAAATTAGCACCAGTTTGCAACCAACCGAAACGATTCAATGGAATTATTTTTTCGTTGTGAAAAAATAACCAGCAAATCTGTTAGCCAGACTACTAGGCGGTGTAGCAAATTGTCTACCATCTTTTAAGAAGAAATGTAGAACTTCTAAGAAGATGCAAAGTTCTGACGCTAGCTTGCTAGCTACTGCTAATTCCGGTTGTTTAAAGCTAATTTAATGTTAGATTAAAGTTAATGAAATTATTTTCTGAATGACTTTCGGCAGAGCACAGAGCATATTCTCCCTTCACAAGTAAGTCCTCTAGGACAAGCAAAATATCTGACGATAGCTTGCAAACTTCCGCTAATTTCCGCTAGCTAATGCTAATTTCCGCTAGCGGTTGATGCTAACATGCTAAAGCGCATTCCATAGGGTAAATAGAGCGTCTTCTTCTTTTTTTAAATCTTTACTTTATCACATTTAATAACAAGGACGGAAGTGATAAAGTGTTTTGTGAAGGTCAATCGTGAAGTTATGATAATAAAGTGTCATATTGTGAATTTAAATCACAGAATTAATGATGAAACTTCGAGAGGATATTAGAAAAATATAAGAAACTTAATAAATGCTAAATATATATTTGCTACATAGTCTGTATTAAATTATTGCGCTAATATTGCTAATAAGGAATGAGGATTAATGGAGTGCATGACACTGTACCTCAAATGTAAATGCATGAGAGCATCAAGTCGTAGAACAAAAAGGAAAACTTTGATGGCATTTAGGCAAATTCAACTTCTTATGGGGCTTGACAATTATTGTAAATGTACTGAAACTTAATTTTGCTTATAGCAGTTAACATTTTCCCCAAATGTGTGCATTCATGAAGTGTCCACCACATTGTGTTCCATCAAAATAAGTAGCGGTTCACTCATCAGAATTGAGGTAAAAGTAAAACAGTTTTGATATTGACTTGATGTCACCCCTAAGATAAGTCATTTCTTTTAGGAAATAGTCTAGGTTTTGAGTCGTCTTTGCTTTTGCCGTCAGACAGTAGTGCTTGTTCCATCAGTGACCATAAGAGGAGAGGTATATCTCAGAAGACATGACCTTTCCCTGATGCATCTCTGATAATCCCCGATCGCACAGTTTTCGTCTCCTCTCTCCCGGGATTTGGCGTTGACCTTTCTGAGGGTCAGTGATAATGCAGGTGAGACTGTATGAGGCCTGATTCATCCTAGCAGAGGATCATCGTTCCCCCATGACAGCCTTTTGTTCAGCAAGATCTATTCAGGCTTTTGCAGAAATATTTTTATAACCACCTGAGAAATCACCCTCAGTGGTCATGACAAATTCCTGACTTTACCAGGAACTGCCATTGCCGCTTGGAGACGGTGTGATAAAAGAAATAATTGTATCATCAAAACAGATTTGAGTTGGCACGCCAGCGCCGCATGAGCAAAGCTTTAGCACACAGCTAGCTCGCATCTGTCTCTAATACTGCTTGAGGCACACCGCAGGAAATTTAGCCATATGGAGGGAAGCAATGCTAATGAAATGTTACGCAACCCGGGTAGGGATGCTAGAGATTTGTTGATTCTGGGAGCAAGCTGTGCAAAGTGGCTGATGTTGGAGGGTTGTAGCGTCACATAAACTCCGCTATGTGGTTCATGGCCTTTAGCATCCATTGTTAAAATGGATCAAGTCACAGTTTGGTGCAGTGAACAATGACGGTATTAGCATGCTACCCTTCTGGGGTGCATTTCCCAAAAGCACATAACATAGTGTACATTAGCAACTAACGTAGTGTACATTAGCAACTAACGTACTGTATATTAGTATGTAGTTAGCAATGTTAGCATACGTTTTAGTATTCTAGCTAGCAGTGTCATGAAGTGATTATGCTTTTTACTTAAGTTTAGTTACAACAGACAAGCACATTCCCGTACAAACACAAGAGGTTTGTGGCAAACTTGTGGTTAATTTGTGGCGAACAGTGGAGTTTGACAGAATGTGTTGCCACAAGTTTGCCATTGTCAGCCACTAGCGGCAAACTTGCATCAATGTTCTGGCAACAATGACAATGACAAAATGCCACTAGTAACAAATGTATGTATGAACTTTTGGTGACAAATTTGCCAGGTGAATACGTTTTCCACAAAGTTTGCTAGAAGTTCACCGCAACTTTGTTATAAACCTAATTTACATGTGCAAATTTGACTTTGCTACAAATTTGTACCAGCATTGCAAACGGTAAACGGCAGCTGTTTGCCAGAAAGATTTTTGTAAGGGTTGCTACTAGAAGTGAAAGATTTCCACTTCTCTTAGCTGTAGTGCAACTGAAAAAGACACACAAATATTTTTACCACAATGTGATCACACCTTAATTCTTCATGTTGTAATATACTTCAGATTAGGGCTGGGCGTTATTTTTTTATCACGATATTTTTACGCTATATCATGATACACAATATATATCTGAATACCTTGAAATTTCCTCTAAATCACTGTATAAATAATAAATTCGGCCCTATGTTGCATAAAATGACACCAATATAATGAATTAAGCCAAAGTTTAACATGGTAAATGCTTTTATTTTAAACCAAAGTATAATATATATAAACTTTATAAAAAAACATTCGAGAGAGGAAAAATACAGTTTGCGCACAATATTATCACAACCACGCACTCGATCCTTAATTTTGTGCTCTGGAGTTTCACATTTGCGCTCGCAACTTTGAAATTTACGCCCGCGGAATTTTTGTGGCAAGTCATTTTGCGCGCTCTAGTTTTGGCATTGATGTGACGCCATAGGCGGGGTGCGAAACACGAAAGCGGTACAAAACGCGCATGTGCTAGGAGTTTTCTGGAGGGGCGGGAGAGCGAACTGTCTGCTTTGACGGGGCAGAAAAACAAAACTCGAAAGCGGAGTACATGCTGTCTGTTTAACAATAACGTTAGGATTTATACTCGATGGTCACGACAGTCTGATTTAGTACATCGCACGTGGAACAAGCCGAGATACATCGAGTATATTCGATATATCGCCCACCCCTACTTCAGATGTTTGTTGTTCTTAAGATTAAATGGTTCACTCTGCGTTTAGAAGATGGTTGTACACAAAGATTCCAACTAGCATCTTGGCAAGACGTCATGAACAAATCTGCCATTAACAAGCTAGCCTTCTAGTATTAATGAGCAAAGTAGCTAGCTACAGTAGTCACAAAATGATTATGCTTTGTACTTTCAAGACCCGTTTGTCTTGTTATTTCTTTACCCATAGCTAAATGTAAGTGAAAGATTGACCCCCACCCTTTCCCAGGTGGAAAGAGTACTGAAAATTTGTACTCAAGTACAAGTACTGTTACATTGGTTTAAATGTACTCAATTACAAGTAAAAGTACTGGTGTTAAAAAAAATACTTGAGTAAAAGTACAAAGTACTCTTCTCAAAAACTACTCAGAGTACTAATTACTTTTTAACCGATGGATGTTTTATTGCATCGTCAATTGCAGGCATTCGATTCGATTCACCAGTATAAAATATCTACGTTCAAAGCACATTTCTCAGATGAACGAGGTATAGAAAGGCAATTTGTTTTGTAAATAAATGTAGATATAAAACAAAAATGTTTTTGAACATGTATAGAACAGTTTAAACTTTTCCCAATACACTGCAAACAACAGGCAGGTAAGTGTCTTAAACTCTTAGACATAATAGCATTTCTGTCACACTTCACTTTCTGAACCTTTTGTTCAGTTTCAGCAAGAGCTGGTTTTCTAAATTAACAGAGTCTATCCGGCTTCTTTATCCATTTGGCTTCTTTGTCTCCAAATCTTCAGTCTATAAATAGTTTGTACTCCACTGTGTAGTACCTCCAGACACCTGTGCCTGCTGCTGGCGGAGTTTATTATTTGCTACGTCATAGATTCATTGTTGTGATTTGCGATTGCACAGCATATTGGCTGCAAAGATGCAGATGAAAGGTTGAATATTAATTCAAATTGTGAAGGCACTCAGTAGCTTTTTGATTTTATAAGTAGCATGATAGATTACATGCTGTAAACTGCTCAAGTCGTTAAAATTACACCTTGAAAAACTACTCATAAAGTACAAGTGAAATCCTACTTAATTACAGTAACGTGAGTAGTAATTTGTTACTTCCACCCCTGCAAAACACACCTGATTGGTTGAGCCACGCAAACTGTCACCCGTTTGCCTTTAGTTTAGTTCAGTTGCTATGCATCCGATTTTTTTTTTTACGTTGCTGTAACAAAACTGAATGAGCCACACATTTTTTGACCACAACTTCATGCATCATATACAAATATTTGTGCAAACGTTGCCAGTTCTCATCATTAAATGGTTTCAGTGTGTGTTCAGAAGTCGGTTCTACAAGAGGCTATTAACTAGCATGTCAACAGGACGCCAGGCTCAGCTGGGCACCCAGGCAGGCTGTCTTCTCCTGCATCTGTTTAATTGTCACTTTGCGGCAGGAGGTAACGCTGTGCGTCCGTTGCAGGGGGATTCCTGGGAAGAAGTGTGGCACCATCATCCTGACGGCGGAAGAGCTGGGCAACTGCAGGGTGAGTGTGTCTGTCAGTTTGATTGTAACGTTTCATGTAAATATGAACCGCAATATGTCATTTTGGCATCCTCGCATCACAGGACGGGCAGTGTCGGGTGAGACAAATCGAATCAAATGTCATACTACAGCTTTTTTGCTACTTGGCATAAAATAATTTTTTTTTTCATGACTTATCTAAACTTCCATGACCAAACTTCTCCAGGTCTGTCTGATATAACTCTTGGATTAAGTTCCAGAAAGGATGGTTCACAAGAAACATTGTCAGTACAAGTTATATATGTATAGAGAGAGAGAGAGCATCGGCAGTGAAGGAGCATCTGCATGAGAAAACAAAGCACCCGGGGAGCAGTGCTTGGTGACGGTACCTTGCTCATGAGTACCACAGTGGTACCTTTACTAGTCTGGGAATTGAACCGGCAACCTTCCGATCACGGGGCCAACTGCCTAAAATATATTTATATACATATGTTAAATGCAGATGCTCTGCCTTACAAAACCCAAAACATCTAGACAATTCCAATAGAAAATAAATATTCGGAGAAAATCACAATACAGTGGTACCCCGGTTCTCGAACATTTTGAAATACGGACAAAATTTGAGCGTGAAGTACGAAGAAAACCTGGCGCCGTGTCAGGTTTTATACAGGAAACTGAAAAATTGCAGGAACAGTTCAGTATTTTCCATCATAAATGTCAGAATTTGAACATTTATTTTGTACTTCGACTCTGGCCATTACAAAGCTGCTTTGTCGTCTTATGTGTATGTATTATTTCTATAAGCAAAATTGTAAAATTGCACAGAGAGAACTGTTTCCAAAAAAAACGAACACTCAAACGTTATTTTTCATCGATATTGTCAGAATTAAATCAGTAGCTTGCGGGGGATTGTGGGAAGTGTAGTTCTCTCCCAGAAAGGCCAAAATGAGTCCAAATTGGGCCAAAACTACAAAAATGTCAGTATTTCTTCATTTTCAGTTGATCAGAATTTATTTCAATTATATAATGTTAGAGCGTAATCAATAGGAAAAAATTACTACAAAAATTAATTTATCAAAAAAAAATCTGTGTTCTGATGGAACTGAAAAATATCTGTCTTAGATAACTTTAATATGAACAGTAAAGGAGAAATTCCATATACAGTATCTCTTTCTCTCTCTCTACCAGTCCGTGTGCACATGCAAATCCTATATTGATAAATGTGCAGTTTTCATTCCTTTTGTGTTCGTGATGAGTCACATCTTTACAGAAATGGAAATGAATTCATCCAGTTGTCAAACACTTTAGAGTCTGGTCCATAGATGGAGGACGAACGTCTGGCGTGCGGGAGTCAGTGGAGTTAGAGTTGTTTAATTAATTCTGAATTAGAAGTCTCTAGAAAGATATTTACACAGCGAAATAATAAACTAATTTATTGTGGCTCATTATTAAAGATTAAAGATGTTACTGATATCAACTAGTGGTAGCAGCGCAGAAAAAAATTGGTTGGGTTCAATGTTGGTTGTGAAAGAAAGTCTGAAATTGAATTTCCCCATTTTAAGCTTGCTCAAGCAGAGCATTTCTAATCTTAACTGCAGATGATTTGCTGTGGTAATTAATATAAATGGAAATGAATATCTCGCTTAACGCTAAGATCAGATCGGTATCGGCATTAGTTACTCAGATTAGGAAAGATATGATCTCCATTCGATTTGTTATTAGATCTTTTAAAATATAAACATGAATGCAGTGAGATCTTCCAAATCCCGAGAGGAAAATCAACACTGCATGAGAAACATTAACGTGCCATTTGCTGGAATTAATGGTGTGAAAGTGACATTAATAAATAGAGAGGTTTGACCTTGGAGCAGGTGTGGAGCTGCTTTAGCTGAATCCAAAGTGGTTCACAGGTCAGTTATCAGCCCTGTCACGTTGCCCCCTGCATTTAACTGGATATTGCCTTATTGAACCATTCCAACTGTCAATGGATAGTTACAGCCTGCATTGTGACCAGCTTTATAGCCTTTAGGTCCGAGGCCGAATCTCCATTAGTGCTTCCTCAAAGGGAAAGTCCAACACAGGGAATGTTTTCCTGAAGCCAGAACATGTCCAGATGCTTATTTTAGAGCAAACTTCTGGTGCCAAATAAAGAAGTTTTCTACTGAGAGTGAGTGAACACAGCACGGTACACAGTGCACCACAACCAAATGTGACCATTGCATTTGACCCATCCGTGAAGGAGCAGTGGGCAGCTAACAAGGGCAGCTCCCGGGGACGGTACCTTGCTCATGAGTACCTCAGTGGTACCTTTGCCGGCGACCTTCTGGTCACGGGGCGAACACCCTAACCATTACACTACCAACCGTTACGAACACCTTAACTGCTACACTACTAACCGTTACGAACACCTTAACCGTTACGCTGCGATTTCTCTCCATCTTGTCGGCTAAAAAAAAACGTTGGTGTTGGTGGCCTAGTGGTAGGACACTCGCCTTTGGACCGAATCCGTCCTCTGGCGTTACCAACATTGGGTCTCTGAGCGAGACCCTTAACCCTGAGTTGCTCTGAGGGGAACTGTCCCTGAAATTAGGAAATGTAAGTCGCTCTGGATAAGTCACTCTGAGCGGAAAAGAGACGTTTGGTGGACACAGGCCGTAAGTCCATTGTATCGTTCCCTTGTTGAAACGCTGGCCAATTGGGGTTCTACTGGACACCATTCCCCTCCGAGCCAGTTGATTACAATATCAAAAGCAGGCCTATTGCTTCCCTGGCGTCAGATCAATGCAGGGGTCGTTTTTGTGCAGCGCTGCTCGTATATGACACGAAAAGCTTTCATTGCATCTCGGGAACATCGGCAGCATCAATCGATGTGGTCCTCTTGTTATACGTCCGCTCCTGATCCTTCCCCGGTGGCCTACAAACCTTAATGATTCAGCGACGAGCCGCCAGCCCATGGACCTGATTTATTTTAACGTTCTCATCTCTCACTTTTAAAAGGAGCAGCACCCGATGAACCCAGGCACCGATGTGAGTGAAGGCATTTCGGCTTTTTAGCTCGTGGCTAATTGCGTCTCCGTCACCGATCGTACGGCGTTAGTCATGTCAGCGTCTGCTGCTGGAGTTTCCCTTTAAGGAGACACTGAGTTTAAACAATGGCTCACAGTGACTCCCTGATAAATAAGAGCGACACAGTGTTACTAATGAGCTCTTTAGCTGTAGGGGGTCTATACCAGCGCGCCGGAGATTGCATTTTTACAGGGTATTAGTCACAGTATACAGATATGAGCGTGAGTGTGTTTGTGTGGGGGGTAACGGTCAGAAATCTGGACACACCTGTCAGTCTGAAATTGTATGGTATTTAAAGCTGTACATCTTTGACACATTTACTGTCAATAATCAGTTGGATTCCAGCTTTTTCTGACAATATTATTGAAATATTTTCCAAATATGTGGTGTTTTCTCATGAAGCTGTCTGCGTGCCCAAAGCGAGCTGTTATCAAGGAAAAATATGTTTTACATTCTTCATTTACACCACAACAAAATGTAACCTCTGCATTTGACCCATCCGTGAAATAGCAGTGGGCAGCTGACGTGGGCAGCGCCCAGGGAGTGGTGCTTGGGGACGGTGCCTTGCTCATGACTCCCTCATTGGTACCTCTACCGGTCATTGGATTTGAACCCGGCAACCTTCTGGTCACGGGGCGAACGCCCAAGCGTTACGCTACCACCTGCCCCAACATAAAGAGGTTCACAGTTTTATATTATTTTTTTAAATACTTAATTCCATTTAGATTATTTTCTGACAAGATGACGTTGGGTGCGGTGTGGTGTGGGTGTGGTTGTGTTGGTTCTCGTTTCGCCGCGTCCGGACGCCACGGGAGCCGTGGTTTATCCGTCATCACGGATCGCTGTTGACATGAGCAGGACGATAATGGCCAAACCCAGGAAGACGTTGCTGGTGCCCTTCTTGTATGTGAGAACTCAGGAACTCAGCTCTAGAAGAACTTCGCCGCCGTGGTTGGAGGAACACAACATCTTCGTGTTGAGGACGATAATAATGATGACCAAAGCGATGAAGGTTTCTGAGCTGAATATTCCGGAATTCAGAAAGGAGTTTTCTGGAAAGGGAGCATCTACTCATCCCCAGACATATTATTTACCTCCCGGTTGACAGTGTGTATGGTTTTTTTGTGTATATATACACGTTATCTTAATGACATTTTTTACTATTAAAGTCATTTTAACTTAAATGACCATTTATGCAATGTTCAATAAAAAAAAGTCAAACTATTTTTGTTCTTTAAAGTATACATCCATTGAGCAATTGTGTCAACAATATTTTAAATGAATAAATGTTTGTTTTTTCCCCCCGCTCTGCTCCTGTGTCTAATTAGGGTTTTCAGCGGTCAGCGCGTGTAGACTGACCACTAACTCTCACAAACTTAAATACACACACACATAAATACACACACTGTCAACCAGGAAGTAAATGAGATGTTTGGGGATGAAATATATATTTATATGTATAAAATAAACAATATGGAGCAGCAGTTTAGGATATACAGTATATATATTAGTATATACAGGTGTTCACGACTATATTTTTTGCACAACTGCGTGTGTGTTTGTCTGTTGCATGCATTTGAATATCCATCAGCTCCAGTAGCTCGGGGCCAGAGTCTTGCTCTCACGACAGATCAAAGTATTTTCCCAGGGAGAGATTCAGCCCGGTTTCCAGGTGACAAGTGGGGAGAGTGTTTGTGAAAATGCTGTCTGCTCTCGTTACGCCGTCGGGACATGGCGAAGACACACTTCTTTCTTTGTTTTGCTGTGTGTGTGTGTGAGGGGAAGAGAGATGGAGAAGGGTTCCTGGTTTGAGGGTTCTAATGATGCCTGCCCAAAGGTGAAGTATTTTGGCAAAAGCGAAACTCAAGCCTGTGAAGCTTTCAGAATTCGTCACCTCCTGCTGGCTGCGGTTAAATATTGATGGCGTTTCTCACGGCGCATTACGATCCCAGAGGTGGATCAGAGGAGGTGTGTGGGTGGTCAAGGTGTCGTACAGTCAGAATGAAACTTTTGCTTCAAGCTCTCCTTGTGTCTGCATTTGATTAGCATAACACTTTCTTTGATTTCTGGAGACTTTGGACGCTGGTCTGGATCCCTGCTGTCATCGGCGTTGAGAGATCGAGTTTAGCGGCGCAAAGGCGGCGTCACTTTCAGTTTGGTCCCTGCGAGATCTTCAGATTAGTCCTTAAAAGACTCAAGAAGGAAAATAATACTGATGACTTTGATTTGCCTCTCAAAGATCTGAGACTTGACTTGAACTCGAGCTCAAATACTTAAGACTTGACTTGAATTTAAGCTCAATTACTTGTGACTTGTCTTGGACTCAAGCTCAGAAACTTAAATCTCGGCTTAGACTTGCCTCTCAAAGACTTCACACCCTTGCTACACTTGTCCCTCAAAGACTTTGAGACTTGACTTGGACTCAAGCTCAAAACCTGAGACTAGAGATGGACTGAAGCTTAAAGACTTGAGATTTGCCTTGGACTTGCCTATTAACAACTTCAGAGCTTTGCTGCACTTGTCCCTCAAAGACTTGAGACTTAACTTAAACTCAAGCTCAAAGACTTAAGACTTGACTTGAATTTGAGCTCAATTACTTGTGTCTTGACTTGAACTCAAGCTCCAAAACTTAAATCTCGGCTTGGACTTACCTCTCAAAGACTTCACACCCTTGCTACACTTGTCCCTCAAAGACTTTGAGACTTGACTTGGACTCAAGCTCACAAACCTGAGACTAGAGATGGACCGAAGCTTAAAGACCTGAGAACTGCCTTGAACTTGAGCTCAAAGACTTGAATCTTGGCTTGGACTTGCCTCTTAACAACTTCAGCCCTTAGCTGCACTTGTCCATCGAAGACTTGAGATTTGACAAGCGTAAAGACTTGAGATTTGTCTTGGACTCAACACTTGACTTGGACTGGAGCTCTAGGACTTGTGACTTGTGAGCATCTAGAGTCAGCTAACAAATGCTGCTCATTAGGTCGAAGGTCCTCTTCCAGCCACGTCAGCAGCGAGAAGTAACCGACGTGCGATTTATCTGGACCCCCCACATGCTCCGGCTTAGGGGGGCTTTACATGATGAATAAAGGCCATGCTGATAGAACTGATAGCATTGATTTCTTTCCCCCTTTCTGCGCCCAAAGGAATGTCTGGATCTTTCCCTGTGATATCCGGCAGGCCGCCTGCACTGGGTAGATGCTAAGGTTTGGAAAAAAGGGGCTTAACGGTGGCCGTCGATAACCTCTGCTATCGTCCGTTCTCCCAAAAGGGCCCTGATGTGAATGCGATTAAGAAAGTAACATACATAAAGCCCAGCAGGTAATCGATCGCCGCCTTTTGCCTTTGCCTTTTGTCTCGCTTGGTTATGCGCGATCGGATCCGCGGTCGTTAAAAAAGTCATATTGCTCCTCCAGGACAAATGGAAGGATGTAGCGAAGACAGATTTGCCTCCGAGATATACATTACCTGGCCTTATTGAAATTCTAGTGCGACTTTCCCCCATTTTTTACGGAGCCCGTGGGGCATTTCACGGGCCCATTTGAGCACCGTCGTTAACGCCGCGCACCGGATCTGGCAGCGCTGCTTCTGGAGCAGATCTGATTCCTCTCCTCCTCCTCCTCCTCCTTCCCCGAAGCTCGTACCCGTGACTCACAGCGACTAACGTCTGGCAGAATAATGTGGCATTTAGCATGATCCAGGCGTCGTCTGCAGCGGGGCATATCCCCGCTTCCGCAGGCAGAGTCGGAATGTCACGCTTCTGTCGACTTTGGAGCATGGGAGCCGCGTGAAATAATAATTCGTTTAATAAGGCTCTGGAGCGCCGCGGAGGGCGAGAGACGCGAATCGAGGACTAGCAGGGCGGTGGCGGTGCGATTCGCCCTCTCAGAGCCTTGCACGTCCTGCACTCTGAGCCTCGGATCACCCTACTTAGTGCTGGTGTGTTATGCTGGACGCTTGCCAGTGACGATGCCCAGAAGTCCGAGACAAATAGCGCTCAAACTGCTGCTCTTAAACCCTAATCTCCGAGCACCACTTCTTGCGAAGCTGCAGCAGACCCGTTAGCCGCCAGGGGGTCGGCGGAAAGTCATCCAAACGAAGCATGAAAGAATAGTAATAAACACAAAGCAAGAACTGAGGCAGTCTTGGTCGCATGCACACAGTTCCAGGGCGTTCCCCAAAAGCGTAGTTGCTAACGTTGTTTCAATTAATAAAACTGAGGAGAATCAGAAGCGATAAAATCCGAAGCGAACCGAAATCTAGGTCCTTTCAACCGGAATTCATCACCATAATCATCACCTCAAACAAAACGGCGAAATGGAAACACTGCACATCAAACGGCGCGTTTTGCCGCTGCTGACATTTAAAATTAAGTGCCGTTGCCACAGTCTAAGTGGCTGAAATGACTGTGGTGACGATCATAAAATTGGGGGTTTGAATCCCAGGAGCCACCATTGGACCTCGGAGAAAGTCCCTTGACCCCAAAGCAAGCCAGCATACTTAGCAATATGTTAGCAGCTATGCTTTTGGGAAACTCACCCCAGTGTCTTCTCTTCGTTCTCTCTTTTTTAGCTGTGTTGTGGAGTGTTCGCCTTGACAAATTATCACTCACTTTTAAACATTTGTTAACCCTCAGGGGTCCCAGCCAGTTGCCTGCCATGGCTGTTGACGAGTGGCGGCTCTGGTTGGAAGCACGCTCGGGGGCCGATAGCGAAACCGGGGTAAGCGATAGTGTAAGAAAAACACCCACTCGCCACATCATTAAAAAGCTACGAGCGTGTTATTTGTAGTGTGCAGGCCCCCCGGTATCGGGACTGCTGTGTTTCTCTAAAGTGTGGTCTAGATAACAGCCCTGTTGCTCCCGAGCTGTTAGATTAGACGCGGCGCTTTCAGTCCCCGCAATCTACACTCCGCTCCGAAGAGGACGCCAGAGGACGAAGAGGACGGGCCGCATGCTGCACTCTTAAGCTTCGCTTTTCGCTTTGTCTTTACACTCTGGCTGCGTTCCCGTGAAAGGGGCCGCGAGACCCCGCTTCTCCCTAACGACTCGCGGAGGGAGGGATCCGGAGCCGATACGAGCCAAGGCGTTTCTCATGTTCCGCAAATGCGAAAAACACTCGCTTATTTATTTCCCCTGCCGAATTCCGTTGCGTAATTCGCCGAGGTCGCCCCCAGAGACCACTTACTGGAGAAAACTTTCGAAAAAGTCGGCGGCACTTGGAAGACCGGCGTGCACCCAAGCGCGGATGATAAAGTTGAAGTGGGGGATAAAAAACTCAAGAATCTACGTGTTTATGTCTAAGTGGTTGATGCCAAAACACAACGGCCAATGAGTTTGACCCTGTTAATAAGAAACTCCTCATCCGAGTGGAATTTTCAGCCTTTAGCCGAACTTTACAGCATCCTTTTCCAACAACCAGCTCTGTAGTTGAGATGTTTTAGACGATTTTCCTGGAAATAAAGGGACACACAAATAAACAGATTGGTCTCTTGGTGCCGTCTTGTTCTCAACAGTTGTCTTCACCCCCCTGAGGATGTAGAAGTGACCTGGCAGAGTCTTGTTGGGTTACTTATGCTCCAGAGAATGACAGATTTTTCAGAGAGACCTCTGTTATGTTCTTTGGTCATCCATGTGGGTCTGTGCTGCCTCTACACACTGTAAGGTTGATGAAAATAATCAGTTGTGTTAATAAATTTTACGAATGTCAGAATGTGTGCTTAAACCAGCTGATCTCTCCCCTGCTTGTACGTCACATTGGGGGACATTTGAATAACTCCTATGTGAGAAGCTCCGCCCACCAGGTGGAACTGCTAGCGCTTCCTGATCCGCCATGTTTTCTTGAGCAGAATCAGAATCGATCGAATCCAAAGCAAACCAGAATCTGACACCAAATCATCATAAATCTGACACCATCAAGCAAAATGGAGAAACTGGAAACATTGCACGTCAAACTTTGCTTATTTCCCGCTGCTGTAGTTTCGCTAGCGTACAAATTGCGATGAGGAAGTCTACCGACGGACACTCTAAGAGCAACATACACTACCAGTCAAAAATTTGGACACACCTTCCCATTCAATGTTTTATTCTTTATTATCATGACTATTTACACTGTAGATTCTCACTGAAGGCACTATGAATGAAGACATATGGAATTATGTAGTAAACAAAAAGTGTAAAATAACCCAAAACATGTTTTATATCTTAGATTCTTGAAAATAACCACCCTTTGCTTTGATCACTGCTTTGCACACTCTTGGCATTCTCTCGATGAGCTTCATGATGTTCCTGAAATGGTTTTCCAACAGTCTTGAAGGAGTTCCCAGAGATGCTGAGCACTTGTTGGCCCTTTTGCCTTCACTCTGCGGTCCATCTCATCCCAAACCGTCTCGATTGGGTTTGGTCAGGTGACTATGGAGGCCAGGCCATGTGGCACAGCACTCCATCACTCTCCTTCTTGGTCAAATAGCCCTTACACAGTTCGTTCATAGTTTTGATGCCTTCAGTGAGAATCTACAATGGAAATAGTAATGAAAATAAAGAAAAAACAGTGAATGGGAAGGTGTGTCCAAACTTTTGACTGGTCGTGTAAATCTTTATGATTTCTCTCCACTGTGAAGATAATCTTGACGGCTAAACTGTCGATCTCAAATTAACACGTTACAGTGTTTGCATGAAATAAGAACCAACACGGAAGAGCCAGATGAAGGTTTTGCGTAACCTTGGAACGCGCGGAAACAAACTTCTTTAAACACTTCTTTATCCATTTGGTATCCATCTGGATACAGAATAAAATATGATCACAAACAATACTTTTTTCTCTGTTTATTTTTTCCCTATTTATATTGAAAAAAAAATGCTGATCAATTGAAAAAGAAGAAATACTAAAGTTTTGGGTGATTTTGAGCCGATTTGGACTCATTTCGGCCTTTAAAATGAGCTGCTTTTGCCTTTTCTGGAAGAGCACTACGTTTTTGCGCATGATGACGTTCCATATTAGAGTCGCGAGCGCTAACGCTTGTGTTTACATGGCGAATGATGTAATTAATGCGCTTTTACGCATGGAATACTAATGAGAAACAGCCTGTTCTGAAAGGGACTGAAATAGAGCAAACTACTCTCAGCAAACTACTTCAGAGACAGTGTCGGTGGAACACACTGTACTGGTGAGCAAATGTGTGGCATGTCATTTTGAATTGAAGCCCGATAACACCAGCGGAGAGAGATCCGAACTGATGAAAGGTTTGAAAGCCGAGACGTGTCGGACATGCCGAGCCGTTTATGTCCGGTCGGTTCTTGAAAGAGAAAAAGCTAACGTGCTATTAGCAGTCGAGCAGCGACGGCGCACGGTAGCGGTGGAGAATGTGATTTCTCCGTCTGCCACAACCAATTTGACCGGCAATCAATTGGACCTTGACACTTTTCAACCAGCATTAGCTTGATGACTTTCACTGCTCGTTAACGCCGTCTTCTGATTCTCACGGTGGTCGTCATCGGCATCAAAGACATCCTCACGAGCTGATGTTATCGAGGATTGGGGCTGCAGTAGAAATAATGTCGAGTTTCTCTCAGAAAGACGCCATTGTTTATACATTTTCTTCTTCATTTGTCTCTTCAGGTTCATACTCTCCATCATCATCCACAGTCCAGTCAGTTAACTACTCCACAAACCGTTCAACAGAATTATGTGATTGCGCCATACCGCGTATCAGTAACCGCTGTGACCCGCACTCGTCTTTTTCAGCCTTTTATTCTGTGGTTTATTTTGCCACCCATTCATTTTTTCCCATAGAAAACACATGGGATTCAGGATTCGAAAGCGTCCCTCGGCCTCTTTTCACACGACGCTCAACACGGTTCTTACGCCACCTCAGACCACCTCGCTCAACGCACACCTTCATCTGTTTCCACCCACACTCGTCTTTTTCTTTTATCATCCCTTGGGCAGGTGGTGGCGTAACGGTAGGGCGTTCGCCCCGTGATCAGACGATCGCAGGTTCGAAACCAGGGCCGGTAAAGTTGCCACTGAGGTACTCATGAGCGAGGTA
>JAVGVS010000179.1:858827-874220 GCA_032718565.1 Distichodus sexfasciatus
AAACTTTTAACATTCTGCTGGAATTGAATTCCTCACCTCAAGAAAGTCAGGTTTTTAGGATGGAAAGGGTAAGTTTTTCAGCCAAATTTATTCACAACAGTACAGTAAAGACCTTCTACTGTTTCAAAACACTAAAAACAAAAAATCCAAAATTTTACCCCACGCAACATAAACGCTCGTTTTTCTCGTAAACCTCTGTTGCGACAAGCGACTGGTTTTGCCGTGCAGTCACAAATAATTCCAGCTTGAATAGTTAACATAGTTAACAGGTACAGTACAAACCTTGTCAGTGAACAAGAGAAATTACCGTTCATTAATCGTAATCGAGGCGACGTTCATTTAAGCATGATATTGATTTGATGTCACATTGCCCAGCCCTACTGAGAGTGAACTCCATCCATCCAACCCATCACCCTGGCACTCAGCCTGGCGCTGCCCGCACAGTCACGGAGTCACAATAAGTGCGAGGTTGGCACGGGGCGCGCCGTATCCCACTCGAGCTCGAAATAGAGCAAAAGCCGAAATCACGCTGTGCTCCTGCTGGGGCTTTGTGTGCCCGGCCAGCCAGTTTGGCCAGGGATAAAAAAGCTCTCCGTGAATGAAGGCTTGGGGGCGGTTGGCTATGTTGCGTATGTGTGTGAGTGGAAGAGCTGGGAAGCACCATTTTACTACCACGGTAACAAAACCCAAAAAATGACAGCCCTCCAGCTGTAGACGGACCTGTCGGAGTGCATCATCGTCTGCTGTTTTGTTGCCTAAAGAGAGTCGAGGCGTCGTCGGTGACCAGCGACGCCTCTCCGTCTTGATTAGATTGAAATCTTAGCCGAGTGAATCATCAATTTATTGTTGTGTTTGTGTTTTCCTGGCCTGGAGATGAACATCTGTGTGGCAGCGGTATTTTTAGCGTCCCATATTTAAAACCCGATTCCTTCCGCACTGCTTTTTATAACTGAATCACAAAATGAGAACTCGATCTAGGAGTCAGTATCGGGTTGATATCAGTGCTGCAAAATTCCAGTGCTGCAAAATTTGCCTCAGAACCGGATCCAGAATCTTGCTGTTATGGAACCAAGAGCCCGTGATGTTATCAGAGGAGGTAAAGTGAGGCATCATTAGATAAAGGCCTTTTTCACGTCTCCAGTCAGGTCGCAAAGGGGGGTGTAAATTAGTTTAAATGATATAAATTACAATAATATAACTGCAAGCAGTGATTACGGGGGCCATGCAGTTTGCAGCTTTATCAGTTTTTGACAAATCAAAGTGGACAGACGTTGAAAAATGACACGTTTCATCCTTTTATCTAGGGTGCTACGGTTCAAAACTTATTAGGCAAAACGCAAAATAGCTTATTATAGCGCCACCAACTGGCAGAGTGGTGCAATTTTATTTGCCTGAGTAGTGGGAGGGGTACCAGACCTACCTGCCAAATTTCAAAGCTGTAGCCCACCCAGAGCCGGATTTCTGACACTCAGTGTGTGGCGTTGCAGTCCTATGACAAGCCCACCACGTTGATTTGCATATTACAGAAATATGAAGACCTTAATTAAAAATGTGCTCGATAATAATTAAAGAAGAGTGTCTTGGGATTGAAATGATACCAGTTGCATGCAGATTGGATAAAAATCCAGGGGCTAGTTCGCAAGAGATGGTTTAGCATATTATGCAAATTAGCGAGAAATCCAATATGGCGGAAATAGATGCGAGGGTCTATAAAGATTCGTCTTGACCCAAGGAGTAAGATGGTATAAGATTTTTGAGTATCGGAGCTAGGGTTCAAAAGTTATTAGGCAAAATGCAGGTTTTTTTGGAAAACCGCAAAATAGCTTATATTGGTGCAATTTTTTTTGCCTGAGTAGTGGGTGGGGTAGCGGACCTACCTGCCAAATTTCAAAGCTGTAGGTCTCACAGTTTTTTCTCCACAACGCGTTTTAAGGCAGAAAAAAATCAGCACGATTTCAATAGGGTTCCACGCAGTGTTCCACTGCATGGCCCCCTAAAAAACTCGTTCTGTTGAAAGGAGGGATGCGCGATATGAGAATTATTGGGCGATGCCGATACCGATGCCGATAAATGAGGCAGAGTTGAGCGCGTAAAGATGAGATATTTTGCTCCCCAAAGTTTTTGGCACAAAAATATTGCCAAAACTCTGACATTTCTAACACAGCGCTAAGTCAAGCGAGCGTGAAAGCAGAGTGGAGTGAGGGTGGAGCATGTCCAGCGTAGTGCAAAATATTGTAAGAAAAAGTCACTTATGCCCTATGTAGTGTACCAAGTCAAATAGGCCGCGTTTAAACTCATGTGCACTACCTAGTGCGCCGTTAAGCTACAACCCTGGCTGTTTCCTGAGAGGCATACTACCACATAAAAAAGTATGACGAGAGCATCTTACCTACCATACTATTAAGTGTGGCAGTACGCGACTCGGGACACAGCCCATGTGCGAGCTCACGTTCGCCAATTGAGGCAAAAAGCGCGTAAAGACTAGAGATTTTGCGTGCGTACGTTACACTGCGCGCTCAGAATTTTGGCACAAAATAACGCCACACATTTTAAGACAGAAGGTCCGAGCCGTGTAAAATCCCACCTCGGAGTTTGGACATGACTGGGACAAGCGCTGCCTTTCCAACGGACAATAAATGCGGCTGAAAATATCAGGCAAATTTAAGCATCTGTCCGCTGCCAAAGCAATTATCGACCGATTCCGATGCGATTCCAATTTTAAAGTGCAGCACTAGTTGACAGATAAAAACCAAAGATTTTGATATAGATATTGATAAGCTCAAAAACAGCATCTGAAAACACAAGGCATGATCTGCTGTCGCTTTATATAGAAACTGTAAAAATTCTCATATTGAAGTGAAGAACTGTGGAATAAAAGCCTGTTGAATTCTAGCACCGATGCCCGATCCCTCATTCTAAATCCGTCTCATCCTGACTATCACCTCCCAAACCCATTCCCGGATTTCACTTGGAGGTCATGGACGACAGACAGGAAAAAAAATAAACCGATCCGGATTGTGGGCCACCGTCATCATTTCTGTTCTCATCTCAGTTCCCTCGCTCCCTCCCTTCTTTCTTCCCTCGCACAGCGCATGGCTTGCGAACGCTTTCTATTTCTGCATCGTCTTCCGCTATCGCTGATTGGCAGCTGCCCGGGGCCATGTTCTGACAACAGCTCTCTTATGGTGTCAGAAAAAAACCATGGTGTTCAGGTGACTGTTGCTTTGAAAAAAAGGTGCTGACTCACTAACTTGAAGATAAGGAACGCCGGAGGACGGCGTCGCGTCTCCGCAGCCGGGGAGGGGAAACCGCCATTTCGTGCCGTCGCCCGTTGTGTGATGTTTCTCGTCTCTCACATTTCCAGTTTTTCTGATGTGTCACTGGTTGAACGGGGGAAAGTTTTGACGCTCGGTGGGATAAAAGTACTTCCAAGTTTTCCAACTTAATATCACACCACGAAACGACCAAGAAGCCCTCGACGGAGGGAAAAGGGTCGAGTTTTCACGGTTCCAAAATTTGCAGCTTGCAGAGTGGCTTTGGAGTTCAGAGATCGGGGGGAAAAAAAAAAACGTAAGACCCGAGCTTACTCATCGGCTTACTTATTTAGAAGGTTTTTGAAGAGTGGCCAGAAATTTGCCAAATCGTTTTCGCAAAGACACCCTCCTGCGCCCTTGAAGCGCTCCTCCAAATCCGCTGCTATTTTAGCCCAGGACTCCCGGCTCACGTACCGCGTTGCCTTTCTGTCGCCAACGTCACGACGACTTTTGCCAAAATAAAAAAACGAAATAAAAGTTATTACAGCGATTAGTCACGTTTTGCGGTGAACAGCCTTAATGACTCTTCGAGCGCGTTCTAGAACTTCAGTGACCGAAAAAACGCAAAGGAAAAGGCTGAAGCGAAGTGGAATGGAAATGAGGTTCCTGACGCTCGCTGAGGCGCTTCCTCGGATGTCGTTTGAGCTCCGCTTAGACTAATGAGCCTGTTTTGAGGAGAAAGCGACTTTCGTCTTCATTAATTTCCCCCTCCCTCTTCTTGTCTGTATAACGTGTAGCGGAAAACCTACACAGGGACATAGACCACCAAAGCATCCACAATAAACCCCCCTTTACCTCGCTCCCGGGGCGAATGTGACTGACGACTCAATTCAGGCTGGAGCTGCGGCGAGCCAATTAAAGCACGCTAACTTTTGCTTGGGGCCCTCGTACGAGCTCTGACAGGGAATGAAAGAACGAGGGCAGTAATCGGTCGAGGCGGAGCGTTAATCTTTCGGGCTGAGGAGCTCAGTTACTCTTAATTCTGCCGTTATTTCTCAAGACTCGTCGCATTAATTTCTCCAATTTTGTATTCTTTGCAGAACAATTAAAGTGGAGGTGTACGACTGGGACCGCGACGGAAGGTTAGTCTCGCAATTTTCGGTCTTTGCAGGCTTTAACGTTGGGACTACGTTAACAGAAACAGGTGAAAGTCGAGTTGTTTTGCGTGGTGGCAGGTTACGTGAACAGTGGACAGTTTGAATGGCGTCATTTCAGTTTTCCCTCTCGGTTCCCTTTCAGCCACGACTTCATCGGCGAGTTTACCACCAGCTACCGGGAGCTAGCCAGAGGCCAGAGCCAGTTCAACGTGTACGAGGTGAGACGTGACCCTTCTCATTCCATCCTTCCACGAATAGTCTCCGGATCGCTGGTGCTCACTCGCTTGTCGAAGGTCTACCGTTGGGCTGCAGTAAAAAAAATAGCACACCCCTCGGTCCGAAATCGTAATTTAAAATAACAGCCCGAATATCAAAAACGCAGGCTTGGAAAATATCACAGACTTGACTAGAATTGTGGCTAAGACTAGGCTTAATCCATGTTCAAGAAACCAGCCCATTCCCAGTCGCGGATTAAGCCTAGTTCTAGACTGGCTTTGAGTGTCAATGGTAAATTTCCATTAGTTCTACAACTTAGTCCAAGACTAGGCTTAATCCATGAGCAGGAAGTTGCCCATTTAAGGATTAAGCCTAGTCCTAAAATACCTTTAGGCTGGTATCTTGAAGCAGGATTAAGCCTAGTCTTGGACTAAATTCTCCACTGAAACTCAGATTTAGTCTAGGATTAGGATTAATCATAGTCCGGCAGTGTAGTGGGGCGGTTGGTGGCGTAACGGTAGGGTGTTGGGGTGTTTGCCGCACTGAGGTACTCATGAGCGAGGTACCGTCCCCAAGCACTGCTCGCCAGGCACTGCCCATGTTAACTGCCCACTGCTCCTTCATGGATGGGCCAAATGTTGTGCTGTGCCGTACTGTGCTGTGGTGTGTTCACAATTGCAATTTAGTCCAAGACTAGGCTTAATCCTTGTTCAGGAAAACAGCCTCCACTGGTACTGCAGTCCATGGATTAAGCCTAGTCTTAGATTAAATTGCAGGGCTGACGGCTGTCTTCCTGAACAAGGATTAAACCTAGTCTTGGACAAAATTGCAATACCAATTGAGATTCACCATTAAAATGCTAGTCTAGGCTTAGGCTTAATCATAGTTGGATGGTTTCTGAAACATGGATTAAGCCTAGTCTTGGATTAAATCGCAGTACCAATGGGGATTTACCATTCAAACTCAAAGGTAGTCTAGGACTAGTCGTAATCCGTGACGGGAAAATTAGCCCTTAATGTCTGGACTAAGCTAAGCCAAGATGAATGCTTAGCTAAATGTTTGTAGTCGTCCCCTGGCCACGCAGAACTGTGGAATCAAGCCTTCATTTTTCAGTGGAATTCATCTGGAACGGTGACACTTCCTGTGATTCCTCTTGTTGCCCACGTGGGACTTCCTTTAAAAAATAATCCCACACTCTTACCCGAAACCGCTAAATTATTCCATGCATTAATAATGTTTCGGACAGTTTCTTCTCGCCCCTATTGTTTTTTTCTCCCCCTCGCCCCCCCGCCACCGGGTGAGAGAGGAAAATGGGTTTCGCTTTGGTTAGCGTCGTGGGCTCCTGTGCTTTCGGAATTTATTTAGCGATGCTCATCAGCGGGATCCTCCAGGACGCCGAGCCGTTAGAGAGCGGCGCGGAAAGGGATTAGTGCGACGGCGCTGCAGGGATGGGGAATTATTGCCGTCCCCGAGGAGGATTTCTGCTGTTGCCATCGGTCATAGTGTCAGATTAACAATTGACTTATAAGCAGCATTATGAAGATTAGTGAGAGCCATTTGTTTTGTGATGCATTCATGGAGGTAATAAGCGCAGACTGGAGGAGAACGAGCCCAGAAGTGGATTGCATTGTTGAGAATTTGATGAAAAATGTCTATATATATAACATTAACATATATATAATCATTAGGGACGCACGATATGGGAATTATTGGCCGATACTGATATCCGATATTTTCATGCTTACATCTGCCGATACTGATAAATGAGGAAGTGATAAATGAGGCAGAGTTGACTGCGTAAAGAGATATTTTTCTTGCTAAAGTTGCACTGGGCACTCAGAATTTTGCCACAAAAATAGTGCCATAGCATTTTAAGAAAAAGTCACTTATGCCCTATGTAGTGAACCAAGTCAAATAGGCCACGTGTTACACTCCATGTGCACTACCTAGTGCGTAGAGAGCCGTTAAGCTACAACCCCGGCTATGTCCTGAGATGCATACTACCACATAGAAAAGTATGACGAGAGCATCTTACCTACCATACTATTAAGTGTGGCAGTACGCGGCTCGCGAATGTTCCACTGCGTGCTCAGAATGTCGGTAAAATACATTTTAAGACAGAAGGCCAGGGCGTATGAAGTTCCACCTCGAAATTTGGACATGTCTGGCACAAGCGACATTCAATAAATGCGTCATCAAATATTGGGCAAATGTATTGGGCAAATCGGTCCGATGCTAATGACTTAAAGAAAAACAAATATCGACCGATTCCGATACGATTTCGATGCGATTCTGATACGATTCCAATACGGTTCTGATACGGTTCCGATATGGTTCTAATACGGTTCCGATACCATTCTGATACGGTTCCGATATGATTCTAATATGGTTCTGATACGATTCTGATACGGTTCTGATACGGTTCCGATACGATTCCAATACGGTTTGATACGGTTCCGATACCATTCTGATACGGTTCTGATACGATTCTGATACGGTTCCGATACGATTCTGATACGGTTCCGATACGATTCCAATACGGTTTGATACGGTTCCGATACGATTCCAATACGGTTCTGATACGGTTCCGATATGATTCTAGTACGGTTCCGATACCATTCTGATACGGTTCCGATATGATTCTAAAACGGTTCTGATATGGTTCTGATACGGTTCCGATATGATTCTAATACGGTTCCGATACCATTCTGATACGGTTCCGATATGATTCTAATACGGTTCCGATACCATTCTGATACGGTTCCGATATGATTCTAATACGGTTCTGATACAGTTCCGATATGATTCTAATACGGCTCTGATACAGTTCCGATATGATTCTAATACGGCTCCGATACCATTCTGATACTGTTCCGATATGATTCTAATACGGTTCTGATACGGTTCTGATGCGGTTCCGATATGATTCCAATATGGTTCTGATACGGTTCTGATACGGTTCCGATACCATTCTGATACGGTTCCGATATGATTCTAATACGGTTCTGATACGGTTCCGATATGATTCCAATATGGTTCTGATACAGTTCCGATACGGTTCTGATACAGTTCCAATACGATTCTGACATGATTCTCATACGATTCTAATACAGTTTTGATACGATTCGAATACGGTTCTGATGTGATTCTAATACGGTTCTGTTACGGTTCCAATACGGTTCCGATACGGTTCCGATACGGTTCTGATACGGTTCTGATACGGTTCTGACATGATTACGACACGATCACATGTTGGCCTTTAGAATGTGTCATATTTAGAATCTGATGTGTATTCCCTGTAAATTTGTGCTGTTGCTCCAAATGATTTGCAGCTTTATCACGTCTGTCTTCTCTCTCTCTCCCCCGTCTGCTCGTACTCGGCCCTCTGCGTGATTAATAAGGCAGAGCGTCAGAAAGTTCAGTCTTTCTATTACCGTGCCTGACCTCCAGCGCAGCACAAAAGAGCCCATTTGAGCTATTGATTCTCGGGGAGCGTGTGAAGTGTCGGACCGCGTTAGCCGCCTTTTCTTCTCTACGCCCCGGGACTTTGTTGGGGCTTTTTTAGCCTCGCTCGCGCACAAAGAGCCCGAGAGCCAGAGCCCTGTCGTCCGAGTCTGCTTCCCGAGAAGCTTTTATACGCGACGTGTGTGCTTGAGGTGCAGGGGAAAAGGTGGCGCTAAGAGGACGTATGGGCATGAGCGTGTGTGTGTATGTGTGTGTTACTGCATGCTTGTTCCTGTGTACGCATGCATTGCGTGCATGTTTTCCCCTCTGCGTGTGTCTGCAGAAATGTGTGTATTTGGTTATGTATGAGTGACTGTGTGTTTTTCTGTGTGTTTTTATGTCAGATGTGTGTGTGTGTGTTTGGATATGTATATATGCATGTGTTTAATTGTGTCTTTTGTTATGCATGTGTGTGTGTTTGTGTGCATACCTGAAAATGTGTGTGTGTGTGTGCGTGTGTCCAAACTGTGCATGTGTGTCTGTTTTGGTGCATATGAGGGGCTGTGTGTTTTCCTCTATGAGTGTGTTTGCCTGTTATTTTCTTGTGTGTGTGTGTGTGTGTGTGTGTGCGCAAACGTGGGTGAATGTGTTTTTGTTTCACCGTGCATTTGTTTCTCTCTGTATGAGTGATGTGTGTATGTTAGTGTTTGTGCAAACATGTTTTCTTACATGTGTGTGTCTGGGTTTTCTTGTGTGTTGAAATGTGTGTGTGTGTGAGTAGAGACTAGCTCCCAGAGTGTGTGTAGTGTTGAGATTAGGGCTGGGTATCGTTGCTGATTTCCTGAATCGATTCGATTCCGATTCACAAGGTCATGATCCGACTCAGTTCTCGATTCGATTCGATATGGATTTATTTAGAGATTTCTTTGCGTCAACACTAGTTTTGCTTAGTTATAAAATAACTTGTTTTAAAACCGGCCTTTAGCCCAGAGGGTGATTTGAGCGGAGCAGCTTCAGCCGTGGCTCTGTTTGGTTTCGGTTTCGCCAGTCTCACGTTTTCATAGCTCTCCTTGCACGGTCGCGAGAAGTAGTGCATAGCCGCAGGAAAAGATCGATCCGGGAATTTTTGAATCGATATCGTATTTTTCGAACGAGAATCGATATTGATCGGTGAATCGATTTTTTTGAACCCAGCCCTAGTTGAGATTATTGGCTGTTGTGCCGCTCAAGTCCTGACATAATTCCACAAAGCATCAGGTTTGGCTGCTCGGGTCACAGCCTCCACACACACACACACACACACACCAGATCCTTCGGGTGTGTGATGTGAGGTGGCGGAAGCTTGCCGGAGTTCCTGCACTAAAGCCGGTTCCTGCTGCTCTCCTCACAGGTGGTCAACCCCAAGAAGAAAATGAAGAAGAAGAAATACGTCAATTCCGGCACAGTAAGTCTACACACACACACACACACCGGGAAACACAAGCACACATGCTTACCCGTTCATACACACACACACACACACACACCAGGAAACACACTAGGTCAAAATATATGCATATGCAGATACACACACACATGCTTGCACATGCACACGAGTTCAAAACACACACACGCACATAGGCATATATACACACACGGACACACACACTCTGGGAAATGAACACACACAACATGAAGACACAATACACACACAAAGAAGCAGAAGCACAAACATGCTTATAGACAAGGAAACACATGCACACACACAAACGCACACACACTTCCACACACGCCTACACGTAAATACACAAACACACACACACACATGAGGAAACGTACGTCCACCATTACACACGGATTCACACACTAAACGAGGACACACACTCAAACCTGCCTTGTGGAGAGACCGGCCACATGTCCTCGCTGTGTCTGATCGCACACACACACACACACACACATACACACACACACACTCTCTCTCTCTCTTCCTCCCCCACAATCCTACAATCCTTAATTATTACGGTCCCTTCTGCCCATTTATGTTGGGCGGGAAACAAAACAAAGGCATGTGGCTCCCGTCTGTAAGAACACAGCTTCCCGCATTAATTGGTGTCTCTGTTCACACCCCTGCTAATTAAGGGAGTTAAAGGGAAGGGGGGAGAAATAACGGAAGCATTTATTCACAGCTGCACTGAGACAATGTTCGGCAAAATATAGCATTTAGTGAGCGTCATGTGTTGTACATAACAGATGGTCAGGGTTGGAGGCCAGTAGTAACCTGAGAGAGAGAGAGAGAGAGGCCGAGAGGGGCACTGTCAAATATCGACTTCAAATATGTGGTAAATCTTAGCATCGGTCCAACGCAGATCACCTAAAAAGACAAAACAATTATCGGCCGGTTCTGAAATCTTTGTGCAACTCTAGACAGTCCCTACAGGATTTCGCATAGCTTTTTTGAGATTTCTTGCGGCCTAAAATGCCTGATTTTGTGGCAGCTTTTCTAAAACAAAAATTGCAATGACTGTTGCGTGTTTTAGGCGTTTCGTTGCAACAAAGTTGCAAGAGCAAGTCAAAGTTGCGGAAAACTTGGTGATTTTTTTTTTCCTGTTTATAATGATTCTTCAATTATTTAAAATGAAGGGAACAAAACCACTATTATTTTTATTAACCATTAACGTTTCCCGCGTCTTCTAAACGTAACAAGGAAGTAAGTTCGCTGACGTATGGCACAACATTTTGTTGGAAATGACAATGACGGGTTAAAAATTGCAGGAATCCTTAAAACTTAATCATAGTTGCGACCGCAACATCACAACATCCTGGAGGGTCTCAAAATGCCCCACTTTCACACAGACACATGCGTGAATTCGCAAACACCACTAATCATTAAAGATGCTTTGATCCGGACTCATCTGAGCCGGTGTTGGCTTTTGGTGTTGTAGCTGGAAGACAACAGACTGAAAAAGTTTTAAAATTGATTAACATTTGGAACATTTAACAAAAGAGACTTACACTGTATAAATATAGAGCATTGTATTTATTCTTTATCATTTTAAGTTTAACAGAACCAAACGGCCAGGGAACGACTAAATAAATGAGTAAATGAAAGTAAATACTTTGAATGAGGCAATTTAGTCGTTTAATTATACGAGTGAATGGAAAACAAAGAAATCTTCATTACCTTCAGCGCACGTCTCCGTCTTGTTTCGCTTTGAAGCCGCTGTTCTGTAAAGTCTATAAGCTTCAAAGACGAGAGCGGAACGGAACTTTTATTTAATGTTGAAATGCTGAACAACACTTCCTCTCTCCCACTTTTTGGTGCATTTTGTCCATTTTTGCCCTTTTAGTCCCTGACCAATGAACTAATTAACTACACCCAGTTCGCTTTCAGATATGTGACCCTCCACGGCAAAACCTGTCGCAACGGAGGTTTCCGAGAAAAACGAGCGTTTATGTTGCGTGGGGTAAAATTTTGGATTTTTTTTTAGTGTTTTGAAACAGTGGAAGGTCTATACTGTACTGTTGTGAATCAATTTGGCTGAAAAACTTACCCTTTCCATCCTAAAAACCTGACTTTCTTGAGGTGAGGAATTCAATTCCAGCAGAATGTTAAAAGTTTCTGTTTTGACCGCTCTACTTCAATATTTACGGTAAATCCACTGGTTGACTAGCGTGAAGATATTTCTCCGGAATCCATCTTCGTCTCCCGAGTTCAGTTAACCTAACGCAGGTAGGCTATCCGTGTAGCTGTGAATGCAGCGTAGGCTACCGTAAATACAAACGTAGCTGCGACCGCACCAAGCGTCTGTGAGTGCTACGGCGATAGTCAACTTGAAAGGCAGATTTCTCCGTTTCTCACTTGGCGTGACAGGAGAAACCCGACTCCTTTGAATGTTGATAAAAAAAAAAAAAAAAAAAAAATTCATTCCGTATAGGTATCGTTTTGAAGCTTGATTTATGCCCTTTCATGAAAACACAATAACTCAATTTTGAAAATTTGCGACAAGCGACTGGTTTTGCCGTGGAGGGTCACCTATTAGGCCTCACAATGTAAGTGGAGCAGCATTTCCAAGCTCGTTCGACCAGTGGACAGACGCGTGTGGCGCGGGGTAAAGCGCCAAGTCCACAGTGATGAAAATACACAATCGTGGAGATTTTTCGTGCTGTTCTCCTCGTCCTTATAGCCGTGTGGTTTATACAGTTACGTAAGTTTGCAGAAACGGTTGAGCGTCAAGAGCGTTTGATGCAACGTCAGTTTTACAACGCCAACGGTGAAGACGCGCTGCAACGGCAGGACCATTCTGCCACGATGCTATGGCAGGAAATTGACTGTAACGGTGGCTGCCCCCTAGTGGTCCGCAGCGGCATTGCAGGTGGGCCGTGACATGATCCCGTTTCACTAACGAAATGCATTTTTAAAAAAAATGATTCCTTTTAAAATTTTTCCTAATGATTTGGGCATCTTTATGAATAATGAATTTAATGCAAATATCCAAAAAATACCTCCTCCCTATGAGTGGTAGAAGAAGAGAAGAAGAGAAGAGAAGAAGTTGAAAATCCCTGAAGTATATCATGGCATTGCTTAGTGATTTTCCAGCTATGGCATAAAAATTGTAAAAAATGTAGAAAAATTGATGCCATGTGTCGAGATGTCGTATTGAATCGAATCCTTAACTTAATAATGCTTATCAGATTAAATCGACAGTGACGGTTCACACCTTGCTCACAAACTTGCTCCAAAAACATAATAAATCATATAATTTTGATCTTTCGTTATTTTTTTCAAGTAAGAACTACTATTTTTCTGCGTGACCAAACATGTCACTTATGATGAGTGGACTCGCCTGCTGTGACTCGAATCAGAAATGTGGAATTGGAATGCTTTACTCTGCAATCAAAATGTGATTAATGCACCAGCAGCCCCCCTAAAAGCCCCCCCTCAGGCCCCCCGCACCCACTCTTGTCATTATCAATAATTTGCAGTTGCCTCGTCATGCTTCAACAGATTTTAGTGTCACAAAAAATGAACGAGGAAGGACCGTTATAAAATGAAACCGATGCACATTAATTTTGGGGTCTAATTAAGAATTGTGGGTGGGAGTGGAGGCTACAGCCCTCCTAATAAAGCTCTAGTGGCACGTCTGGATGTAGCAAACGCCTGAATGGGGGCGCTCATTTCCTCCCCGACACCCCAAACCCACTTTGGCAACGTGCGCCAACTTTGGCTTGCCGTCATCCGTCACTGTCTCGTTTCTATCAGGTGGAAGATAATATTCCAGGTGCTTTTCAAATAAGACAACGTCCCCGTAAGGCTTCCAGCTGCTTTGACTCAGGCTGCGTCCCTGATCGGATATTAATAGCTATCACAATTTTCACGCCGCAAGTTTGCTAATTTAGGAGACGGTCACGGACGATGAGTTCACGTTCCGCAGCAGCTCATTTGCAGTTTTAGCGTCGGACCGAGCGTTTTGAACAGTTTTGGTTATGAGAAGTCGCCGGGAAGGAAGACAATCTCAGACAATCTTTTCAGCGAGGAATGACAGAAAAAGCAATAACATTATGTGTGCTGTGATAATGTAGACAAATCCAACATTTTTATTTCCTCTCCACGGGAAATTGCTCGGCTGCACGCGGCTAGAATTATCATTGGCACGTTCCGTGCCGGTGTTTTTAGTCAGCGCAGGTTCTGGCTGTTCCTCATTTTGGTCTTGCTTTGGTTCAATTTTCCAGAATGAGGCTGCCAGCGCTCTTCATCAGAGCAACCCTCGTCTGTGTTTTTACAGTAAAACATTCCTTAAGAAAGCAGTGTCATGATGCACCGTTGGGATCGAAGGACGTGAGTGCAGGGGTCACAGACCCAGTCACTGTGTTGGGCTTCGAAACCCAAAGCTGAGACATGAAATATCAAGTGGAGGGGCTGCACTGGGCCGTTTCCAGCCTTTAAGGACGCCCTGGGATTAGCTCGGACTGGATGTTTTTTCACTTTGTATACAGTATATAAAAGACTATAATAAACAACCTGAATTATCATCTCCAGATGCATGCACGTTAATGAAATGTGACCCTCCACGGCAAAACCAGTCGCTTGTCGCAAATTTTCAAAATTGAATAATCATGTTTTCATGAAAGGGCGTAAATCAAGCTTCAAAACGATACCTACATGGAATGAAAGGGACGACATTTTTTTTTTTTTTTTTTTTTTTTTTTTTTTTGGTTTCTCCTGTCACGCCAAGTGAGAAACGGAGAAATCTGCCTTTGAAGTTGACTATCGCCGTAGCACTCACAGACGCTTGGTGCGGTCGCGGCTACGTTTGTATTTACGGTAGCCTACGCTGCATTCACAGCCACACGGATAGCCTACCTGCGTTAGGTTAACTGAACTCGGGAGACGAAGATGGATTCCGGAGAAATATCTTCACGCTAGTCAACCAGTGGATTTACCGTAAATATTGGAGTAGAGCGGTCAAAACAGAAACTTTTAACATTCTGCTGGAATTGAATTCCTCACCTCAAGAAAGTCACGTTTTTAGGACGGAAAGGGTAAGTTTTTCAGCCAAATTTATTCACAACAGTACAGTATAGACCTTCCACTGTTTCAAACAGTGAACATCCAAAATTTTACCCCACGCAACATAAACGCTTGTTTTTCTCGGAAACCTCTGTTGCGACAAGCGACTGGTTTTGCCGTGGAGGGTCACAAATAAATAAGCTAAACAACGGTACAATTATTTTGGCCACCCAGGCTAGACTCAATATACCCTAGACCAGGGGTGTCAAACTCAAATACACAGTGGATTAAAAACCTGGACATCGCGGGCCAGCCTTGATATTTATTGAGAAAATGTCTACAATCGAGGGCGTTTTTCCTTGTCTTCACATATAACAGTGAACCTTTTCATACGGAAACAAACTTACGTTTTGCTTAAAACATTGAATTTGGAGCAAGCAAAGGTTAATACTATAAACACATTCATTCATTCATTTTCCGAACCGCTTTATCCCAACTGGGGTCCGCCCACCATAAACACGTGAAATCAAATGTCAAATAAAAGACATCTGTGGCGTTCATTTCTTAAATAAAATTAAAAGAAAAAAGGGCAGATCATTCTGGGATTTGTAGTAATGGCGGTGCATGCGCTGTCTACCGGCGGGCCAGCTCTAGTAGATATTTGGTATTATCTCGCGGGCCAAATATTATTACGCCCGTGGGCCTGAGTTTGACATCTATGCCCTAGACTGAAGCCCTGGGATAATCGGCTGGCTCAATCATCCTAAAAAAACAAAACAAACTTAAATTAAGGCCATGTCCACACGTACACGGGTATTTCTGAAAACAGAGATTT
>JAVGVS010000180.1:727500-825000 GCA_032718565.1 Distichodus sexfasciatus
GAACTTGTTACTAAATCGACCTAAGTGGCTAGAAATTGCTTAACCCCAACTTCACTCAAAGTTGCTCCAGAGAGACTGTTCATGTCAGTAGCAAATGCAAGTCTCTTGAGATAAGAGTGTCTAATGAATGACATGAAAGTATTTTTTTTGGTTTGTTTTTCGTTTTCCCCTTGTCCTGTCCCGTTGCATTAGACAAACAGAATTTATCGTCTGATTGCCTTGTGTAGTCGGGGCAGATTTGTTCTGCAATGGAGGAGTGTGGAAATCTCCTCATATTGCACATTGTAGATTTATTCCGACAGACAAAGCTCAATAACAACGGACAGGAAAGTGAACAACGTAAGAGAAAAACAACACAACAACCACAACAAGGACAACAACCACAACGTCAAAAACAAAACAAAAAAAAAAAAAGACAAAAATGATATAATACATTAAACAAAAAAGATGAATAAATTAAAAATGAATGAATACCTCATATTATAACACGCACCCGTGTACATACAATAATAATAACAACAATAACATAAAAGTAATTAATACACAGTACTGATCATCTAGACAGACACAGAACACGCTTTGTTTGCAAGTGTTAAAATGTCAAGTTTGTTAATTGCTCATGTTCTCATCTACTGTCAGGGCAGTTGTGTACAGTTGGCTAGTACTGCAGGGTGAAAACCAAATTAAAGCAGGCTCACGTGTAAATACTCAAATAATGTGAACACTGGTTTCTGTAATGGGTTATAAGGCGTCAGCACAGCAAAAGCAGTGTTAACTTTGGATCTGAAGACTTTCAAGGTTACTCCAGTCTCTATAAATGTGTGCACGGCGAAACCAGTCGCTTGTCGCTAATTTTCAAAATTGAGTTATGATGTTTTCATGAAAAGGCATAAATCAAGCTTCAAAACGGCCTTCATCGAAAGAATCAGGCGATATATGATACAGGATATCAACATTCAAAGTCGGGTTTCTCCTGTCCGCGCCAAATTGAAAGCGAATCTACCTTTAGAAGTTGACTTTTCGGCGTAGCACTCACAGGCTTAGTGCGGTCACGGCTCGTTGCATTTACGGTAGCCTCACGCTGCATTCACAGCCCACCGCGTATAGCCTACCTGCGTTAGGTTAACTGAACTAGGGAAGTGAATGGACTCGAATGTCTTCCAGCCTAGTCAACCAGTGGATTTACTGTAAATATTGGAGTAAGCGGTCAAAACAAAACTTTTAACATTCTGCTAGATTAATTCCTCACCTCAAAGAATCATGTTTTTAGGATGGAAAGGGTAAGTTTTTCAGTGAAATTTATTCACAACAGTACAGTATAGACCTTCCACTGTTTCAAAACACTAAAAACAAAAAATCCAAAATTTTACCCCACGCAACATAAACGCTCGTTTTTCTCAGAAACCTCTGTTGCGACAAGCGACTGGTTTTGCCGTGCAGAGTCACATATATGTGTGTGTGTGTGTGTGGAATATTAATCCCGTGCTTAAAGAAAACTAATAAGGAATTAAGCAAATTGAGACTAGCGTGAGACTAGAACTGGATGATGGAAACGCTTTATATGGTAACAGCTCATTCCAGCAACTAGACGACTCCTTAAAAGAAAGGACTGAGACAGATAAGAGTTGCTTTCAGTCATTCCTGCGCCATCTAAGGAGAAATGGAGACGCCACTCAAGGTCTCGGATCTGACCGAGGGTAGTCATAGCTCAGTGTATGCAGTCACAGTGACCAGTCAAATTACAAAGGACTGTGCAATATTTTCTTTGCATCTCACACGTGCGTCTAAAATCACGATAAAATCAAAGGCAATAATGCACAATTCTAGCAAAAGTGTACAGCGAAAAGCCAGCATTCTACCAACACTAACAGAAATGCTATCAGTAAGGTGCCGAAGGGAAGTGTGAAGAGACATTCTGTGCGGATAATGCTTGAGGTCTGCGAGGAGCTTTTTACCATCATGGGGCTGTGAACACATGGGTTATTTGGCCCTTAAACAGCACAGATGAAGTATGATGATTTCTGTGACGCCTCTGTTGCAGAGGAGAGGAGAGGAGCAGCCTGCTTCAGCGGGGAGGTCTTCTTATGGCATATTCGCTGTGTGTTATCGGATAGACAATTAGGACATTTGGAGGTCGCGCCAAACCTAGCACTGATGTGCAAATGGCATGTGATATATGGAGAACAAACGCATTAACACATTTACACACTTACATGCAAACTGCAGCTGGACACGGTGCGGCTTATGGAACCCAGTAAACAAAGGGGAATTCTTTCATAGGTTATCACGGTTTGATGTAATTAATGACAGATCAGACTAGTACAACGAATAAAACAGTATATCACAAAAGAGATTTCTGGGCGGAGGAACGGAACAACGACAAAGACAGAAATGTCTGCATTGCTCAAAAAAAGCCTGCGCCCGAAGGAAATATCAGTTTCACGGCTTGGAAGGAACAGATTTTTTGATGCGACCTGAATACCTGAGCCAGTTTGACCTGCAGATTGACAGTTCTCATTAGTTTGGGTTCAATCATAAAATACCAAATGCTAAGATCATGTAATTTCTGATGGGCACTTGTACAGGTCAGTTTTCTGGACAATCGCAGACCTCCCCTACCTCCCCTCTGTCTTACTGAAATGTGTGATTCTGCACTAATTGCCAGTCATAATACAGACTCTAACTGTGCGTTAACATCATTCTGATCTTCTGAATAGACTGAAATCCCCAGAAAGAAAGTACAGTTAATACAAAAATGTAGGATAATTTTTTTGCAGCTATTCCCATAGTATGATGTCATGTCATGTGCAGTCAGATTTGGGCAAATTACATTTACATTGTGGTGCAGAAATGAAATTCGGATCAAAATTGCTATATTTTATCTTTTCGTATTCTCCAAAGGCAATGCAACAAACTACAGATTGGACACAGCGATAACTACACAGCTTGTAGAAGCGAATCCATGTAGTTGCTAGATTGCGGGGGACTTACGGAAAATTGCAGGTTTGATTCAGGGGTGAGGACTTATTAACCTTGAGAAATGGGTTGTTTGGCTGAGCAGACTTTCTGAACCAGATGTTTCAGATGTGTGTTCTGGTCAAAATGTTACGAGACTGCAAGACAGCATCACCAGCTCATTTGCCAGACATATGTGACCCTCCACAGCAAAACCAGTAAGCAGCAAGTGGGTGGTTGGGACGACATATGACTGAGATATCAACATTCAAAGGAGTCGGGTTTCTTCTGTCACGCCAGGTGAGAAACGGAGAAATCTGCCTTTGAAGTTGACTATCGCCGTAGCACTCACAGACGCTTGGTGCGGCCGCGGCTACGTTTGCATTTACGGTAGCCTACGCTGCATTCACAGCCACACGGATAGCCTACCTGCGTTAGGTTAACTGAACTCGGGAGACTCGCTAGTCAACGAGTGGATTTACCGTAAATATTGGAGTAGAGCGGTCAAAAGAGAAACTTTTAACATTCTGCTGGAATTGAATTCCTCACCTCAAGAAAGTCACGTTTTTAGGATGGAAAGGGTATGTTTTTCAGCGAAATTTATTCACAACAGTACAGTATAGACCTTCCACTGTTTCAAAACACTAAAAACAAAAAATCCAAAATTTTACCCCACGCAACATAAACGCTCGTTTTTCTCGGAAACCTCCGTTGCGACAAGCGACTGGTTTTGCCGTGGAGGGTCACATATGGCAGTTCGATATGAAGTATGATTGTAATATGGTTGGTCACCTTATCATGGAAGTGTCACGCACACTCCGATCACGTGACCGATACGAGGAGTAGTCGGCGCATTTTGGAAGGTATAAAAGGAGTCTTTTTCTCGTGGCTCGCCGCTCAGTCATTGAGTCTACCAGCCCAACTCTCCGATTAATTTCGGCATCAACTGTGGGTACTCCAGTTATTTGGTTAATCTCCTCGATTGAGTGTGTGTCCGTTAGGAGGCGGATTCTCGTGGGCAACCTTGCTCTTCGCGTTAGAGAGTTCTTAGATCAACTCGTGTGGCTCTCCTACCTACTCGCGTCTCACTCCACGTTTGGGTTAACCAAGCACACTACACAGGCTAACGGCTAACGACTAGCATTGTGTCATATCCTAACCAGATCCCTGACAGGAAGTCTAATCATCATATTTCTCCTGTTTGATCCAATGCTAGTTCCATCAGGTGGTGCAGAAAAACAGGACCTAGTCCAAGTTGGCCAGGTCCCCAAACCTCTTTGCCTCAGAGCAGGGAGTGCTAACGAATGTGTACAAAATCATCATGTAATTCTGACGTTACAGGACCGTAGTGCCAACAGGCTGCCTGGGCCATCTGGGCTTTAAATGTGAACACATATTAGCCCTACAACCATATAACAACTACAATTTATTGATTTTGAAAAAGTCTGCGTCCTCTGAAATGTTACATTAGGATGGGGACGCACTGTCGTAAAAACCAAAAACCTGATGCTTATCACAAACGAAACCAGTCAGCTTAAATTCTTTTACAACCGAATTTCTGCTCCACTTTGCCCTTTCACTTTAATCTTCTTACCTTCTCTGAGACGTATTATCCACCGCACAGCTCCGAGTACGGTGCTACCTAACACCTGGTCTACGTTTTATCGGGAACAAAATTGCCTTCTACATTGTCCCGCCCTCTTGCCCTAAGTGAACAGTCCACAACAATGACCGGTTGGCACAAAACCCCAAATAAAAAACAGGCTAAGACGAAAGTGTGGCTCTAATAAACATTTTGCAGAAACAGAGTGATTATGGTGCCATTTCTGTGGAACTATCGGTTCTTGACTTGCTCATGCTGTGCAGATGACTTACTATAACGGACAAAAACCTTCAGCGATTGAAGCATTGTAATGTCCCAACGATGAAGCTCAAATTCATTTTATTTTCAAAGCATCTTCTCTTTCCTGCACTACACAAAGTACATAGGCAGAGCCGCAGTAACGGAGGGGGAGTAGTTCTCTTTAATCCCGGACCATCTGAAATAGGGAAATTATCCAGCTCCCTTGCCACTGATGAAAGCAAATCTTTAATCTAAGTAAACAGGCCTCTAATTATGAGGGAGGAAAGTGAATTGCTCGAGACTCATCGTGCTTTTGAACACAACAGTGACGTACATCTGTGATGAGCTGTCCTTCTAATAGTTTAAGATACATTTTCATAAAGGACAGTGAGATCTATTCATCGGTAGGTCATGAGATTTTCCGGTTATTGCTGGTCTGATGGGCGGCACGGGGATTAGCTCTGTTGCCTTACAGCAAGAAGGCCTGACTGAGTGCTCCGACTTCCTTCCACAGTCCAGAAGCATGCACTATAGGTTGACTGGTAACGCCAAATTGTCCCATAGGTGTGTATGTGAGTACGTTTGTTTGAGTGTGTGTGTGCCTTGCGGTGTACTGGCGCCCACGAAGCTAAGGTCCCTTCACGCCCCCGGAGGGGAATAAGTGGTTCAGACAATGAATGAATGAAGGAACGCTAGCTTGATGTATTGAATTATTAACCCATTAAAACCAAATCTATTAATGCAAAAAAAAAAAAAAGACACATTCGGGCCCCGGAGCATGGCCCTAAACCCCATATTACTCCACAAAGTCTATCCCTGTAACAAGGAAATGCAAGTCAATTTAGTTAAGATTATCTGACAAATGCCGTATTTGCAAATGTTAATATTAATGTTGTCACTAGAATCACTATGAAGAGTTTTAAGAAAGCTTTACGGTGCCCAACTAAAACGCTGAAATTTGTAAGTGTATATAAGTGAGCATAAAAACTTTAAAAAGAATGGGAAAAAAGATTTCTAGTAAATCAACTAGGGGTGCAGAAAAAAATCGAAATTGAATCGAATCGCGATTCTTACGAAACATGCCAGTAACTTTGCTAATCATGCTAGAAATGCACTAGCAACCTGCTAATCATGCTAGAAACATGCTAGCAAGATGCTAGTCACTTGCTAATCATGCTAACAACTTGATAATCATGCTAGTAACATGCCAGCAACTTTGTTAATCATGCTAGAAACATGCTAGCAAGATGCTAGTAACTTGCTAATCATGCTAATAACGTGCTGATCATGCTAGAAACATGCTAACAAGATGCTAGTAACTTGCTAATCATGCTAGTAACATGCTAGTAACTTGCTAATCATGCTAGTAACTTGCCAATCATGCTAGAAGCATGCTAGCAACTTGTTAATCGTGCTAAAATCATGCTAGCATCTTGCTAATCATGCAAGAAACATGCTAACAACATTCTATCTATCTATCTATCTATCTATCTATCTATCTATCTATCTATCTATCTATCTATCTATCTATCTATCTGTCTATGGTTTATCTGTCTGTCTGTCTAACATTCAAACTTTTAACTTTTTAAAACTACTTTAAACTTCAAACTATTTCAGACTGAAAACCATCAAAGCTTCTGGTCCGGCTTTCTCAAGCCAACTTAAAGTTTGTCTTGACGAACTTTTTTATCTAGTTTTATATTATTATTTGTTTTAGTTTTATGTAGTATAAAAGTGCTACAACTGTAGATGTAACCTCTAGAAATAGTAAGAACAATGTCTGTTTTATTGGCAGGGTTTTTTTTTTATACACAGACATTCCATGGCTTAGTACTGTGAAGAAAAGTAAGGTTAGTGGCAGGCGGAAATACTTCGTTATTAATTTGGTATCCATCTGGATACAGAATAAATTATTTGATAAATTTTTTTTCTATATTTATCTTTTCCTTTTGGTTACTCTCTAACATAAAATGGAAAAATATTTTCTGATCAATTTTAAATGAAGAAATACTAAAGTCTTGGGTATCTTTGAGTCAATTTGGGCTCATTTTGCCATTTAATACGAACTACATTTCCCACAATCCCCCAGCGTGCGTCGCGGGTAGCGCCACAATTACATGATTTTGGATTCATCATGATTACATGATGAATCCAAAATTTTACCCCACGCAACATAACCTGTCGTTTTTCTCGGAAACCTCCGTTGCGACAATCGACCGGTTTCGCCGCGCAGAGTCACAATTGTGTACGTGCCCTACCTTAACAAATGATCTCGAACAAAACCACGCCTACAGTAGAGTCTGACTCACACCGCGCTAATTACACTTGAGAGGTAACATAACCAGCACAAATCACAGTTTGTCCTCTCTGCACACTCTAATGGCACAAACGTAACACAAACCGACAGCTTTCAACTTCAGCCGCTCCAACCTAAATATGAGCTCAATTAAAATGCAAGCTGCTGTAATTAACACTCCCCAGAGCGCTGGTGGGAGCAGAGGCCGATCGGAGCGGGAGACAGTGGGAGGGAGGGAAGGAGGAGAGGGTTAGCCTCATCTGTACGAGTATTATGAGGTAAACAGAGTTAAGCTGAAATCTTTAGCCTCTCGGGAAATGGCTAGCAATTTTCCTCTCCAGCACTGTTTTAGAGTTGTTAAGATCAGATCAGCGAGAGCAGGAAGAAAAAGAGAAGAGGAGGGGAAAAAAATGCATGAGCCTCATCTACATGCAAATGAAAGGAGTTCAAATGAAATCTTTTGCCTTTTAGTCTATAACCAGCAGTTCTCCTCTCTTGTCTAGCGCTAGAACGGTTAAAGGTCAGCCGTCCTTTGTTGAAACCTGCTAAAGATGCTTCCCTGGTGACCTTTCACAAATAATGTGCGTCAAAAGGCTAATCTAACAGAAAAGGCTCACAAGGACTTTTGCATGTCGCCCATTTCAAACTCAGGAAGAGGGGCAGCAGTTTCTAGGGGTGCACGTTGCGGAAAAAATCTCACGGTTCGATTAGATTCTGATTCTTGGGCTCACAATTCGATTCACAATCGAATTCACAAGCGATTCGGGATTGATAAACAATTCACAATTCAATACACAGACTGCTGTTTCGAGTTACTTTTCCCAATCGGCAGATCGACAAAAAAATCACACTGAAGCAAAATGTTTATGTGTGCATAATGACTGCAACTCCTTCACACAAAAGGGGGTCTACTTGGGCAGATTTTGATATTGCGCCATCTATAAGATTGGCGAGCTGAACTCGTGTCGGGTGAAAAAGTAATCCATGAATCGATTTTGAATCGGCAGAAAAAGAATCACGATTCGTTTCGATTTTTTTTGAACACTCCTAGCAATGTTTTTGGGCTTAACGCATGATTTTACCGCCACTGACAAAAGCTTGAACGTTAGCTTGTATTTTCCAAAACAGCCGTCCTACTTGTGAACTTTCGGTGCCAAAACAACCGTGCCAAAAAGCTTAGGCTGCATTTAGATGTCCATCATGAAGTACTTTAAAGTATCTTCTCAGCAAGGATATTTTTTCATACAAGTATAGAATTTTGCATACTTTTTTTCACCTGCATGGTCATCAAAGATATAGCATCACGTCCAGCACATCCACACTACCCCAACTGATAAGCGTTGCCACAACGAGTTGGCCGCTGTGCTGATTTCTAAACCCATAAGCCGCTTTTGGATTACCAAATGAACAACACTGTCCCACAGGAGTGCCAGTGACTCCATGATGGACGTGTGTTTGAACTCGGGGGAGATCTGCACGTCGACCTTCTCCGAGAAACAGACGTGGGGTGTCACTCGTCAGGGACGAGTCTCTGGGTCCTGCTGTTGCTGCTTTAGAGCTTCACAGCTTGTTTGATTTCACCTCCAACGCAACGAAGAAAGAAATGACAGCGAGCTCTGTACTTGTTACAGGAAAAGCTTTTTTCCCCCTCTCCCCCTCAAACATCCCTATGAGATTCCATCGCCATGGAAACAAACCCTTCACGGCCATGGACATCGCGATAGCGGAGAGAGTGGCGGAAGGCAGGAGGGCAGCGGCGCGTTACGCGAAGAAGCTCCTCGAAGCCAGAAGACTCTCGCGCCGCTCGGTTCGGCCTGCCGTATCGTCGCCGTCGTCTCCTCTCCCTCCCACTGCCACTCCGTGACGGACCGGAGAGAGCCTGACGCCTTCACAGAGGGAAATGAACGGTCACGAATCCAAGTCCGCAGAGCGTGAGCTCAATTCCAGCTTTTGCCTCCAGAGCGATAATGCACGTCGGCTCGCTTCTAACTTGCTTCTTATTTCTCACAGAAGAGATAAAGCCAAGAAACGCTGCAAATCCCACATTTGAAGTCTACACCCTGAATGGATGAACCGGCCTCGGGTCCTTCAGGCAGGGTGATTACTGGCTTTGCACTGGCAAAAATAATGGCTTTGGCTCCAATGCATGGAGCCTGATTTGTCAAAGGGTGCCCAGATCTGGAAGGGGAAAAAAGTCATTGTTGAAGGCAGTGTTCCCAAAAGGGCGCAGAAGAGCCGTGGAGACATAGATCTTGCAGCTCCTGTTCTATCACAATAACTGATGACTTGAAACAGACCATGCGGAGAGTAACTAAAGGAGAAACATGTACAGGGAGGTGTGTTGATTCTTTAATAATAGCCTTAAGGTCGAGAGCCTTTTAATAAATCCTTGTGTTTCCTCTTCTGGGCATATGAAGAACACCACACGGCCATATCTCCAGTATCTGTGTACCAAAAAAAGACGACATTCTGAAACTTGAACTTGAAGTCTGTGCTCTGTATGTGGGAGAATGATTGATTATGAAATCAGAATGATGCTGACTGTGGGTGAGAAAGCAAATCTTTATCGCTCACTAAAATAAACGGTGTTTAATCTGTGCTGAGATACTGGTTTGTGCTTTGCATTTTAACTGCTTGAGCCCGATCGACCCCGGTACCGGGGGCAGAACGGGAAGGCTTTAAATAGTTGGTGAACGTAAACAAACATATGCATGCGGCACATCAACATCACCGATAGAATCTTGTCTAAAAATCTCAAACAAATTCCACCTAAACAACACAACCCAACACCAAACACAAAAACAAACAAAGGAGAAAAACACTGCGTACGGCTGTAGAATCTATGCATACCGTATATCATATGAAAGCTGAGACTCCGCAGATTACGCAGATAATATGGGTTTTTTTTGGCGAACATGATTTTTTTTTTTTTCATGTGTCTTCTGTGTTGCAGCTTCCTTTATTCTGACCCAGTAACGTATGCTGATTCCACAGTAATCTCACAAGTGTTACCTTTATAATGATACCAAAAGCATAAAAATAGACATTGTGGTTGCTGAGATATTTTATTTTGGGTATATTTTTAGAGCAAAAATCTGTAAAAGAGTCTCAGAGCTTAATAGGTTACAACACAAACAATTAATTGCTTACATGAAGCCAGGAAAACTGGAGTGCATAGCTACATTAATGTCCCACAGGATCACACAGGCATGCCTTGGGAGGTCACATGATAGACACTAGGGCTGTTGAAATTAATCTTATAATCGATGCATCGCGATGCAGACGCGGACGATTCTGCACCGATGCAGTGGCAGGACATAATCGATTATATCATAATGAAATTGTTTGGTGATTTTCTGGCGGCGGCATAAAAATTCTCGTTAAAATGTAGCTCCCGTAGTGACTGTGGCTGAGTACAGCGCTGCTCCGGGTAGGAGTAACTCTCACTGACGGCACTCACCTCATGCGCGGCAGCCGAGAATGCACTGCAAAAAAAAAGTGTTTTTGACTTGAATTCAGCATTTTAATCTTGTTACACCATTTTTTGGATTTATTTTCTTGGTAAGACTGAATATTGTTTAGATTATTTGACTTGTTTCAAGAAAATTTGTCTTGAGTTATCCTACCTAGGTAATACAACTCATTTTGAGCAGTTTTTTCTTAAAACAACCTACACTGGTAAAGGAGTTGTGTTAACAGGTAGACTGTAAGTATATTTTTACTTGTTTCAAGAGAATTGAAGGAAAACTAGTATATTCTGCTTAATTTAAGTTGTGTATGCTTAGTCTTTGAGTTTTTTTTTTCTCGTTTTAAGAAATCTTAGCAAGTGCAATTTTCTTGCCGCACTGGCAGATAATTTTGCTTGAAATAAGTATTTTTTTCCCAAAAATAGTAAATTTTTTCTTATTTTTAAAAAGGCATTTTTTGCAGTGTGGCGGAGAGAGTAAATTTTGCGTAATAATATAATATTGCGCGCAAACTGTATTTTTCCTCTCTCGAATGTCTTTTTCCTCTCTACGTGTTAAATGTCCTCGCGCGCAAAGTAGATTACCGACGAGCAGGGTTTTTGCTCGAGTGAGATTTCTACACGTGCGGTTTAAAAGGGGCGGGTTTTGGCAGTTTGGGGGTGGGGTTTTGGCTGTTTCTGCCTGCGATTCCTAATGGCCGATGGCTCCTGGTTTTGTGATTGACTGCACACTACAGACAGTTTTTACAGAAAAACCAAAGATGACGGAGGAAGAGGAACGGCGGTAGGTAGGGTTAAATGCAAGTTATAGTTTATCGACCTTATAATCATAATTTAATAGTTAGGTGTTACAAGTTTAATAAGCACACAGTCAATGGCTCCCCTTGCCCACTTGTCTGTCCCCAATTCAACATAAATACAGATGCAGTTACAGACTGCAACGAGGCACATCATTGGGATGCTGAAGCAGGCGTTATAGCTCCATCATTACACACACACACACACACACACCAAGACTGATGGCCCAGAATTAAACTTTAATAATATCTGCATAATCATCCATTACGCTTCGTGCTTTGTTGATCCTCTGATGGTATGTAAGGTTGACATACTTATTATATTAGTTTTAATCCTTAAACAGCTTGCAGACGAGTGTCAGAATACTACACAGGTAAACTGCCAAAATGGTAACATACCATTGTAACCATTGTACCATTGACAAAGGCGTTGGTTACTTTACCTTTTTCCAAATCTAACGTCTGTGTTTATGTTGAATTGGGGACAGACAAGGGAGCTTACATCTCACTGCTTGTATTTGTATTTGAAAACAATATGAAATAATGCATAAAAATTGATGGGCTGCATCGTGATGCATCGAGATATCGAATCGAATCGAATCGCTGACGTGATAATCGTAATCGAATCGAATCGTGAGACCAGTGACGATTCACACCTCTAGTGAAAGTATTTGTGAGACGTTCCGTGCACTAAAACAGAAGTAAATGCATAAAAACATTTTTCGACATTTTTCGCGATGTAAACAGGCGCTGGGTTAATGAGCAAAACGCTCCAGTTCGGTCAAAATGTCCCCTTTATTACAGACACAAACCATATTTTAGCTGATAAATAACCACAACAACCAGCATTCTATTCACAATTCTGCCGTTTATTCAGATTTTCCCACAAATTTTACATTTATTCTGGAACGCGCGCCCAACGCATCATTGTGACGCGGCTCCGGGGCGTGCACAGAGGATCATGGGAAATGTAGTTCTCTGCAAAAGCAGCTCATTTCATAGGCCCAATTGGTTCAAAATGACAAACTTCAGTATTTCATTTTCAATTGATCAAATTGTTTTCAATTTTATAATGTTATAGTGTAATCAATAAGAAAGAAGAAATATATGTCTAAACAAACAATTTTTAAGAACAAATAATTGAGCATATACATGTATGTGTGTAATTATTACATTGTTTTAGTAGGAAAACAGTATTTAAATCAAGCATTTCCTTAAGCATAACAATAATCTCAGTCATGTATTCAGACATTTTAAAGCATTATTTTATGTTTAAAAAAAGACTGCGACTGTATCAGATTTGTATCGGTATCGGCAGATATCCAAATTTACAATATCGGTATCGTATTGGACATAAAAAACTGGTATTGGCCCATCTCTAATTGTAACACATAAATTTTGTGGGACTGCAAACTTCTACTCAATCCTCCATATTCATATCTTAGGCCTCTTTGGATTACTGTGATTTGGTGCAGCTAAGCCAAGGTCTGAGCTTGACCTTGACAGTCTCCAAACAACCCACTGCAAGTCCCACTGAAAGTACTTAAGTGCCTGTCATTTTTTACTGACATTCAAAGCATTGTGGCGCCATTCTGGAGCAAATAAATTCAAAAGTTTGACTTAAAGCCAGCTATTTTGTTTAGAAGTAAGCATGTTAAGAGTTAACGATGAAAAGTGCTGTTCATGAAGCAAAATATTTGATATATTCTAAAGGCAAGATCGTGGCCTTGCTACTAGCAGGGAAAACAAAATCAATATTGCAGTATAGCAATATTTTTCATCGTGACATTGCATCGATGCACTGACACCAAAAAAAACTGATGTTAACATACAGGACTTTTTTGAGGAATGCATTTTTCCTCTTATTTATTCACAAATAATCAACATATATACAGTGGATGACTTCTTTTTCACCGATCAGCCACAGCATTAAAACCACATGTAGATGAAGGTGGGATGTACTCATCAATAAATGAACATTCAGTTCATGAAACCGATCAGATGGAAACAGGCATGTGCGAGGAGCAACTGCGGCAAAGGCCAAATGACTGAATTAGAACATTTGCAAAATGGCAGACCTTGGTTCTGAGCCCAAGGCTCATGCATGCATGTGGGGAGTGAAGGACAGTCTATCTAGTCCAATCCCAAAAAAGATCTAGCAAAAAAAAAAAAGGACTGAAAACTAGCATCCTGGCTATGATTGAACAGTGTCAGAACACAATGTCTCGCAGCTTGATGCTTTTGAGGCTGCGTAGCTGCAAACCGGTCAGAACGCACCAAGCTTACCCGTATCCACCACTAAAAGCATGAACAATTTGTGATTATCATAGACCCAAAAAAAGAAGCTACTCTAGTCTGGGGAAGCACGAATTGCCTGCTCTGTGTGTTCAGCTGATCTGGAGAAAAGATGTCAGAGCAATGCAACTGGGAAACTTTGGGCCTGGCATTCATGTGGCTGTTAAGGCTGAAATATACTTGCTGTTAACCACGTACGTGCAGCCGCGATCCGTATCCTGCGTTCTTTGCGTCGGTTTGTGTGCACGTACTCAAAAATTAATGGCGCGTATATTGGGATGCGATACCTGCGTAATTTATAGGGGGCAGCGTTGCGAGATCTGCAATGTCTCTCATTGGCAAAACCAGAGAAAAGAATTCCCCATTTTGCTGATGAGATCTATTAAGTGGTGGAACGTACCATCTCCGCGATTTTCCTTTTCTTCTCTGGTGCCGTCGGTATGATGAAGATTATGCTTCTTCGACTGAAGACATGTTTGTTTGGAATACCAGATGACGATTTTAAGATACAGGTATTCATTCATTTACTAGGTTTGCAGCCTCGACACTGACCCCTGGTGGTAAGGAGTACACACTACAGATTACGACGCACAATACGGACGCAAGTATATCAGCACAAACGTTAACAACGCAACTGTATAAGGATACGCGTATGTACTGTACGCTACCAGTCAAAAGTTTGGACACACCTTCCCATTCAGTGTTTTATTCTTTATTATCATGACTATTTCCATTGTAGATTCTCACTGAAGGCACTATGAATGAACACATATGGAATTCTCTAGTAAACAAAAAGTGTGAAATAACCCAAAACATGTTTTATATCTTAGATTCTTGCAAATAACCACCATTCTCTCGATGAGCTTCATGAGGTAGTCACCTGAAGTGGTTTTCCAACAGTCTTGAAGGAGTTCCCAGAGATGCTGAGCACTTGTTGGCCCTTTTGCCTTCACTCTGTGGTCCATCTCATCCCAAACCATCTCGATTGGGTTTGGTCAGGTGACCGTGGAGGCCAGGCCGTCTGGCGCAGCACTCCATCACTCTCCTTCTGGGTCATATAGCCCTTACACAGTTCATTCATAGTTTTGATGCCTTTAGTGAGAATCTACAATGTAAATAACAATGAAAATAAAGAAAAAACACTGATTGGGAAGGTGTGTCCAAACTTTTAACTGGTCGTGTAGATCACAGCAAGTATATTTCAGCCTTTACTCTGATATCCCACCTACTTAGAACTGTACATGGCAAGGTTCTGGAAAAGTTTGAGGAACAAAAAGTTCATGGTGTTGAGTTGGCCTTCTAATTCCCCAGATATCCATCCTATCAAGCATCCATCAAACGAGCTAGAAAAACAAGCCCAAACTACAGACCTCCCATTGCACAATACAAGGATCTGCTAAAGTCTTGCTGGTGGATGATACAGGACACCCTCGGAGGCCTTGACGAGTTCGGCCTTGATAAGTCAGAGCCCCGTTTGGGGCCCTGATGACATAGTGGTCTAAGTTTGTAACTGCAGGGACCACAAGACTAGGGGTTCAAATCCTGGTGTACCATTGGGACCCTAACCGGGGTATTAACTCACTCTGGAAAAGAGGGTCCGCTGCATGGCTTCAAAGTAATTGTTCAACAGGTGGGACGGGGTAACTGCACAACATTAATCAAAGAAAATACTGAACTGGAGATTTGTATGAATGTTACATGGATACATGTTACAGTGGGACTGGTTTCAATGAACAGCTTCCAGAATAGTAGGGCGCTATGATTTCCGTGATGCAGAAAACACAGACGGAATTGTGGAATTCAACAAATAAAAGGGGATCTGTCGTAAAACGCGGAATGTCGTATAATTCGCTGATATCGGTGTGTGCGCAAAGCAAAGCAATGGTTTCCAATCAATTTTGGCCGCTGCAGCCCCCTGTACGTGTTACCTGTTGAGGCGGGACTCAGCTTTCCACACACACAAACGTACAGACAAAGAGGAAAAGTCAAAAAAGTCAACAGTCAACTATGGCGAAGAGGCTGAAACACTGAAGTCCTCAAAAAAAAAATTATGGAATTTGACTCTTAGTGTTAAGTTTAGAGCAAAACAATACCCAAAAGATTTTTATGAATCGGGAGAACTCTTTCATAAGCACACAATAGACAGGAAACGCAAGAACACGTGACGACCACTCACATCAGAAACGTTTCGTTTTGCAGGCAAAAATCAATGTTTTTTGTTGTTTACAGGTAAATGTTTTACCAAATCAGTAAATGTTCTGCTGAACCGCAGCACTTTGTTGAAGTTGAATAACAGTCATTTAATGTGATTTTTTACTATTGCATTGTTCTTTTTTTCTCCATAATTAGACAGTTTTTAGGTGAACAAATAAGATTATAACGTAAAACACGGAATTCAGAGGAATAAAAATGGAAAAAACGGAATTTAGGAAAAAATAAAACAGAATAAAACAGACCCCAGCCCAGACCAAGGGAGGAGTCCACCTCATCGGACTCCAGTTCCAGACCTTCACAACGACCTCAGCTTACCAGATCAACATCACCAGAATTTTAGCCTACCATAGCCAGGTTACCTGTATTTAAAGACCTTCATTTACAACTGTTCTCCGCGAAGTATTGTTATGCCTAGTGCGACTTACCGAGCGTTATTTGTGCTTGCCTGCCTCCGTTTCGATCCCTGCTTTCTGTTTTTGGACTACCCTTTTACCTCTGGCGATTTGGATTCGTTTGCTCCGTGGACTGTGTTTTCTGGTTCTGACCTTCCTTTGAATAAATTGACTACGTTTTGTCAATTTACCCTGTGCCTGCGACCTGGTTCTGTCGACTCTGCGTTTGGGTTCACCCGCCTGCCGTTACAGATAGCAGGGGCACGGTGCAGTTTACCCACAATATTGCACCATGTGTCTACATGGAGTTTATGAATCTGTTGCCACAATCCTGTATTAAACCACATTCAGGCTCCCCTATGTATCTGATGATAAAACTCAGGTTCCAAAGGAAAAAACACAAGGACAAAGCTCCAGTTGGACAGTTCAACTTAACAGCAAAGCAAAAGAGAAATTTCAAACGAGCTCTTGTAGTTGGATTTTGCCACATAAATTGGAAATTTTCAAGAGAGTGACCAGTATTATTATCTCTTACGTAAAGGTTATAGCCTAACGCTTTAATGCTCAAGTAATGGTGTAATACGGAGTCTGGAAGATATACAGAGGTCATCTCCGTCTGCCCCGAAGCACTGATTACTTAGACTTTTATTATAGCAGTAACTGGATAAAAATCAATAAGAAAAAATAACTCATCAAAAATTGGAACTCCGGAATTGTCCAAAATGGCTTTCTTTAAAAAAAAAAAAAGAGCTAACTAAAAGACATATAGTAAAAAATGGTCACCCTCAAAATACAGAATAACAGAACAGAGAACAAAGAAGGCACTGGCACAAATAGGGCACATGGAATGAACAATATATAAGTAAAATACAAAATATACATTAAAAAATACATCAAGAAACAACACGGGAAAACAACACTGGAAAAAAGAAAGAGAAAGAAAAGCTCTCAAGGTATCAATGAAGAAAGAAAGAAAGAAAAATGAAAGAAAGAACTATCAAGGAAGCAATGAGGCAATGAAGAAACCAAGATGAGAAAGAAAGAAAGAAACGAAAGAAATGGAATGAAAGAAAGAAACAAAGGAAATCATGGTGTAAAAGAAAGAAGATATTAAGAAAGAAAGAAAGAAAGATATTAAGAAAGAAAGAAAGAAAGAAAGAAAGACCATATTAAGAAAGAAAGAAACAAAGGAAATCATGGTGTAAAAGAAAGAAAATATCAAGAAAGAAAGAAAGAAAGAACATATTAAGAAAGAAAGAAAGAAAGAAAGAAAGAAAGAAAAAGAAAGAAAGAAAGAAAGAAAGAAGATATTAAGAAAGAAAGAAAGAAAGAAAGAAAGAAAGAAAGAAAGAAAGAAAGAAGATATTAAGAAAGAAAGAAAGAAAGAAAGGAAATCATGGTGTAAAGGAAAGACGATTAGAATCACGGTTACACTCATCAACCTTCTGAACAGTGTGAATGAGCTCATAAGAAGTACATTTAACAACTTCTGCCTGCTTCCAGGAGAACATACTGCCGATACGGGTTTAAAGCTACAGTGATATGTCTGCACAACACATGCATGAAAAAGAAGTGTGAAAGAAAACTCTACATTCTGCTATCATAAAAATCACTGCAGACAAGAGGCCTACTGGGCTCCATTTCTCCAAGTGAGCCCTGCTGTGTCCTTCCTTTCATGCTGCTGCTACACCGTGGTGGCAGACTTCTCAGAAAAAGCCCTGCCATGCTTCTGAATCACAATGACCCGTGGACACAGTCACAGAGAACCAAGTGTATCAGTCCACTTCTACCAAAACAATGACAGGCTATATTTAGGATTGTCACATTTGGCACATCATGTGCTGCTTAGCTTTTTTAAAACCTCCATTAGAAGCTATTTCAGTTCTTAAAGCCTCAAATTATTACACTTTATCCCGAATTTGAGGAGGACTCAACGTCTCTTACAACTTCTGATAAAAGCAGGCCAATACAGTCATCTGCTGAACCGTTACGATGCAATTTCAGCTCATCTGACCTGCACTTTTCTCTTGGAATAGCGTATCCTTTTGTCCTATCACGTCAGTAGATTTTTCCTTTTACATTTCACCATCTGTTTCCTCTTTCAATCCCGAGTTGTTCCTTCTTAAGCTTACTGCATACTCCATCTTTGACACTCCCATTATTTGGGATCTATCTACCCCAGCTTTATTCTGCTCTTGGCCATCAAATGTTCAATTTTTTATCCTAATCCTAATATGTGACTCTGCACCTCAATACCAGTCGCTTGTCGCAAATATTCAAAAAATGAGTTATTATGTTTTCGTGAAAGGGCATAAATCAACCTTCAAAACGATACCTATATCGAATGAATCGGACACCATATGACTGAGATATCAACGTTCAAAGGAGTCGGGTTTCTCCTGTCACGCCAAGTGAGAAACGGAGAAATCTGCCTTTGAAGTTGACTATCGACGTAGCACTCACAGACGCTTGGTGCGGTCGCGGCTACGTTTGTACGGTAACCTACGCTGCATTCACATACGGATAGCCTACCTGCGTTAGGTTAACGCTGAACTCGGGGAGGCGAATGGATTGGAGAAATATCTTCACGCTGGTCCAGCAAAGTGGATTTACGTAAATATTAGATGAAGCGGTCAAAACAGAAACTTTAACATTCTGCTGGGGAATTGAATTCTACCTCAAGAAATCACGTTTTAGGATGGAAAGGTAGGTTTTCAGCTAAATTTATTCACAACAGTACGGTAGAGACCTTCCACTGTTTCAAAACACTAAAACAAAAGATCTAAATTTTACCCACATAACATAAGCGGCTTTCGTTTTTCTGAAACCTCCGTTGCGACAAGTGACTGTTTTTGCCGTGGAGGGTCACATATTTGTGCCAGAGTTTCAAGCAATCCACAACCTTATACACTGGATCCATAATCATATCACCATCATCATTATCCATAGCGTTATTTCAGGTCCTGAATGGCTTCTTCATTAGCAATCTGAATTTGCAGAACATACCCACTTTTGCGTCCGATCTAATGCCGATATTTATGAAAATTTGGATATCTCTTGATACAATACTCGTCTGATACGATCTCTGAGTCTTTTTTAAACATAAAATAATGGCACCAAATGTCTGAATACATGACTGAGATTATTGTTATGCTTAAGGAAATGCTTGATTTAAATACTGTTTTCCTACTAAAACAATGTAGTAATTACACACACATGTATATGCTATACTTTGTTCTCAAAAATTGTTCGTTTAGACATATAAATATTTCTTCTTTCTTATTGATTACACCATAACATTATAAAATTAAAAAATTTGATCAATTGAAAATGAAATACTGAAGTTTGTCATTTTGAACCAATTTAGCCTATAGAAATGAGCTTTGCAGAGGAGCTACATTTCCCACAATCCTCCAGCGCCAGCGTCGCAGAGTGTTGAACACGCGTCCCAGAGATAAGCGATGGAAAATCTATGGGAAAATCAAATAAATGGCAGAACGGTAAAGGTAGAACGCTGGTTGTTGTGGTTATTTATAATCTAAAATATGGTTTGTGTCTGTAATAAAGGGGACATAACAAACGAGCGTGCACGCATTTACAGATCGGCTCCATAGAACGGCCCAAGGCCACCGATACCCGATCCGGCCATTTGAGTCGTTATCAGTCATCACCAACTGCCCCAAATCTACAATTTAGTTTAGAACATTTCCCGTAATTTGGTGTCGTTCCCTGCTTCCAAAACCCCAGTGTATCGCAAAATATTGCTACCCACCAGTACCTACCTCAGTGGTGGTACCTTTGCCGGTCCGGGATTTGAACCGGGCCCGAAACGCTTAAACAAATGTGTTAATACCCGGCGTTCACGTTACTCTTTGTGTTTACTGATAAAATAGCTCTAATTAATATTCAGACATATGTTTACTATCACATTAAATTTGACGTTCAGCAATCATGGTTTCATTTCATTAAGCTAGAATACACTGTGAAACGCTGTATTATAATCAACAGATATTCAAAACACTGCATAATATCCAATTATAACGTACAAATGCAATACTAACAAAAAATCTGCAATGAATAATTGCGGCATACTACAAAAAGTCCCAAAACTGAGCAAAGAGTCAAACTAGAAATTATTCACTTATTTAGCAACAGAGTGTGGAAAAAGTAAATCAAAGACAACCATGTATCAACAAGAAAGCACCAACCTGGGGTGACCTTTGCAGTCCATAAAACTGGAGAGAGAGGGAGTTGGGGTGTGAATCAGTAAATCATTACTCAGTGATTAACAGGGAAAAAAATCTTTCCTCCACCTCAAGAATCTTTTAATATCACAGATACTTTCCCAGCATGCCGGCTTGTGCGATGCAGAGGATTTTAGCCACCTGAGAAAAAACAGCACCATGCATAATTGACAGACTGCTTGATATTTAAAGCTAGTTTTGATTCCACATTCAATATAAATAACAACAAAAAGCAGCAAGAGAGAGATCAACTGGGCGCTGCTGCTTTTTACGTTTCAGGTCTTGCATGCTCTCTCATCACATCATCATTCTCATCACAGTTTTAAACATCCCACCACAAATGAAAAATTCCTGTGAAAGCTATCTTGAAAGGATGCTTCAATAAGGATCTTTTGTAAATGTGCAGCACCGAGAGAATACTGTTGTTGGGTTTGTTTTTGTGAACATACTTGGTTGACCCATCGTGAAGGAGCAGTGGGCAGCTTTTTAGCAGTGCTGCGGGGGCGGTGCCTTGCTCATGAGTATCTCAGTGGCACATTTACCGGTCCGTGACTTGAACCGGCGGCCCTCCAAACATGGGAGCTATCCATAACGATGCGCTACCGACTGCTAACCCAGCGCTTAGGACTTTGGTCTTGGGTCAACGGTGGAAGTGTTTGAGGTTGGACACAGACACAAACACAAAGACAAAACAAAACTGAGAACAAAAACCAAACAGGGAGAAAGGGGATACGTCAACTTTTCCATTAGGGCAGCGTTTCCCAATCCCGGTCCTCGCAGCCCACCGCTCTGCACAGATTCGACTTTCCCAACCCACAACTGGCTGATGCTACCAGTTAGCTAATTAGCAGCGTGGGACCAGCGTGCGACAGTCACGAAATACAGAAATGTGCTGCAGGCGGTGGGCGAAAAGAACTGGGATGAAAGCAGCAACCGATATCAAAATGAGCGTGGTAACGCCAAATGTAGCAGCTACTATTGGCCAAGCGAGGGACCGTGGGCAAGACCCTGACACAAACCCACAAACTCATAAAACAGCATAGTAGGTCATAGGATGATGTTCCTCCTCAGAAATGTTTTACTATGCGCTGAGGCAAAACAGAATGCACCTTTACCAAGAGGTAGAGTACTCGCATCTGGGACAAGAGGGTGTGGGTTCAAATCCTCCCTATGGAGCTACCATCACTGAGCCATTTAGCAAGACCCTGAACCCCAAGTTGCTGCAGGAAAAACTTTCATTCATTCATTATCAAGCAGCTTAATCCCAGCAGAATCTTGGGATGACGAACCCTATTCGGGGGAACTTATGGTACATAATGATCGAAACGCCAACTTACCGCAGAGGCGCCAACACACTCACACAATCACACTCACATTCACACCTTACAGGGCCAATTTAGAGTTGCCGATTAACCTACAGTGCATGCTTTTTTTTTTAGACTGTGGGAAGTTACTGGAGCACCAGAAACCCTACGAACACAGGAGGAGAAACGCCTAAACTCACACAGAAAGGCCCACGGCCCGACCCAGGCTTCAGCCGACCTTCTCGATGTGAGGCGGCAGAAAAATGACAACAGCCCTTCGGGATAACTGTTCAGAAATTACATCGTGCTAACACAATCTGCACAATGTTAAAGTTCACCCAAAAATTCAGCAGAAACAAACCCATACCCCCAACTTTGGCTCGTTTCTAGGTTCTGTCATAAACTAGCGATGTCCAATGATCAATCAGCCAAGGGTAAAAAAATCCACCCAGCAATACTTTATTTCGCATTAAGAGATACGGGTTACTCTCAAACTCAAGCAAACTCCCCCAAAAGCTAGACCGCCACAGTCTATTCCGTTTCTGAGGCGTATAAGATAACAAGGCCTCTCTGCCCCGGGGAGTTAACATGTGTCAGTGATACTTTTTCTCATTCTCCCTATATCAGGGCTAAATGGATCCATGATTTGCTCTCCACACAGACGCCCTATCGCTGGCCGGCAGGAATGCTAGCTTCTGTGTCCCTTCGCTGATGGACTGCAGCAGGGATCTGTGCCCTTAATAACAGCACAAGTATAACCCTTAGAACACTGGTGGCAGTGGCTCAGTTTCATGCTGACCGGCCATCCCTGGCCTGTGCGGCTATCGAAAGCAGACCAGCTAAACCCTCCTTGTTCACCCCTTACGGAGGAGGGGTGTGTGGTCATGAGGAAGAGAGGGACTGGAGACTCTGTAAGGTCATTCCTTTTCAAATAAATACAATTTGACAAGCCATATTCATCATTAGATAATGATCTTAACTTCTGGAACCTCCTGGAAATATATATAGCATATCATTTTACTAACAAACAACTTTGGGCTTCCCACCTCAGCCACTCGACACACTGATGAGAGACTATCCCCAAGAGACAGCTGATGGAATATTCACACATCAGCACTGAGTCATCTTCACTGATATATGATCGTCTACACAAAAGATTCTCACCTTACAAATGCATTTAACTATTTCATTTGCAAATCATAATCCACTAAGTGAAAACATGTGGATGGTTGTCTAGTCTTGTGGATGATGCATGAAGGGGTCGAAGAAATAATTTTCAAAAAAAATCACAAAAAGTGTTTGGAGCAAATACACAATTACAGCACCAGTATAAATGTTTCAAAAGCGTTAACGCAATAATTTGTCCCTCTGTTGACCCGGCAATTGCACAGTAAATGAACAATAACGTTTAATAAGAAATATGAAGTTTGAACTGGCCATTAATCTGAATAAGAGAGCATCTTTCACACTGGGTCCGTGATTTTTCAGTATTTTCAGTCCGCTTGCATTTTATGTATATATGAACACGACAAACGAACTCAGACTCCTCTGAAACGAACCGAACTGAGACCACATAGGGAGGTGGTCTCAGTCCGGTTAGCTTTAAGTCCACGGCACGGTTCGTTTAACTCGCGCCTTCTGAGCACAAGCGCTCCTGAGTTCGTTCGACAGTTTTTTGTTGAAGTAAAAATCTCTAAGAATGAGCTCAGAATGAAATATATAAACAGAAAAGGCACTGGGGAGGGCCCCATCGAGCTAAAGGCGGATTGAAGAACGAGTCCCCTTTCAAAGCGAACTCTGAGTGTGAGCGTCAAAAGAACCAGTTCCCTTTCTGTTGGTCCACCACGGACCACTTCTAGAGGACTGAGTTCGGTTCCTTTAAAGAAAGGACTATATGTGAAAACACCCTTAAACACCATCAGTACTTTAACAGCTTCCTAGATTGTGAACACTTGCCTGGGCATTCTAAATTAAACTGCAGATTTCAAGATCAAGATTCAAGATTCTTTTGAATTGTTGTCACGTGCAAATTATACAGGTACAACATGCAGTGAAATGTATCCTGATCCGCTCTTCTGACCGTGCAGTTTAGGCAAAAATTAAAAATAAAATAGAGATACAAATACAAACTTAAAGTAAGGAGATAAAGGGAAAAAAGATAAAAAATAAAATAAACTAACAACCTATTACAATAAAGCTACATATGTGCAGAAGACATGGAATATGTGACCCTCCACGGCAAAACCAGTCGCTTATCGCAAATTTTCAAAATTGAGTTATGTTTTACGAAAGATTATAGAAATCAACATTCAAAGCGATACCTATATCAGAGGAATCCGGACGACATATGACTTCAGAATATCAACATTCAAAGAGGTCGGGTTTCTCCTGTCACGCCAAGTGAAAGCGGGAGAAATCTGCCTTTGAAGTTGACTACTCGCCGTACTTACTCTGGGCAGCTTAGTGCGGTCGGCGGCTACGTTTGTATTCTGATGGCCTCGCGCATTCACAGCCACGGATAGCCTACCTGCGTTAGGTTAACTGAACTTCGAGGCGAAGATGGATTCGGAGAAATATCTTCACGCTAGTCAACCAGTGGATTTACGTAAATATTGAAGTAGAGCGGTCAAAACAGAAACTTTTAACATTCTGCTGGAATTGAATTCCTCACCTCAAGAAAGTCACATTTTAGGATGGAAAAGGGTAAGTTTTTCAGCAAAATTTATTCACAACAGTACAGTAGAGACCTTCACTGTTTCAAAACACTAAAAATAAAAATCAAAATTTTACCCCACATAACATGAACGGTCATTTTTTCTCAGAAACCTCCGTTGCCGGGTACAGGTGTATCTGCGTCCATGTATGAATAAAAATATGTACTGAAGTTTAACCTGAGTTTACAAAATGATTCTAAAGACAGGTGCAATTTAAAGTTTTTAAAGTTCTGAGAGCAGCTGCACAGCAGTGAACAGTGTTGCATTGTAGCAGACAGAGTAGGAGCATGTAATATTTTGGACAGCGAAATATGGCAGACAGTTTAAATGATCATAACAATATGAAGTTTGAGAGACAGTATGGAATGGCAAATTAAGACTTTTTAGAAAAAAAAGGCAAGTCCTGGTTTAGAAAACAGATGAGCTGGGGATAGAAACTCCTCCTGAGTCTCTGTTCTGGCCATGATGGTCTCGCGGGAACCTTCTGCCCGATTCCCAGAAGATGAAACAGTCCATTGCCGGGATAGGGTGGTCCTTTCAATCCTAATTGCTCTAGTCCTACATCTCTTGATGCCAGGATGTAGAAAACCATAGGTAGCAATAACCAGTTAAGGTGTTCGCTCCTTGATCAGAAGGTCGCCAGTTCAGAACTCAGACCAGTAAAGGAACCACTGAGGTATTTATGATATTTAAGATAGCGTCCCCAAGCACTGCTCCCGGGCGCTGCATGTCAACTGCCCACTGCTTCTTCCCGGATGGGTCAAATGCAGAGGTCACATTTCATTGTGGTGCACTGTGTGCTGTGCTTTATGTGGTGTGTTCTATGACACTCACTTTCAGATTTGGTTCCTTGGGCATTCTTTGGAAGATTAAGTATTTGCACGGTCTAAAACAGCATGGGTTTTATATTTTAGGACCCAGAAAACAATACCGTACTAATACAAAGCAGTGTAACACCCCGTACGCACACTTTGTTCAGATCACGAGGAATGGATCACAACATGGGATAAATGGGCGGAAGAAGCGAATAAATACTGTGGTCAGGTGATAGAAATAATCTGCGAAACAGCTGGGGGGCAAGCGGCTTGAAAACTGATAGCGATCAGGCGGAAGGTTTTAAAAAGGACACTGCGGCAGTTTAGAAAAATCCTGGAGCCAGCGGAGTGGAGTGTAGGCGGCTTTGCGAGGACAGTCCGGTTATAACGGAATTCACAGGCCTGCTGCTGGATCCGGTTCACGCTCGCACCGTGTGTCTTTATCGGCCATCGTCGTCTTCCCTCTTACTCGTTCACACTGAGACAAAGGGCAAATATCGCTCCCTGATCTGCTGTAAGGCGGCCATATGGCATCTGGGCCTGCATACTGTTCGCCTAAAACAACGTTAATACCCTCGTCTGTCACCATTAGCCTCTGCATTGTATTAGTTTTGCTTGGTAAAAACCTACACGCCGCCACCAAATTAGATTGAACACTGATGTGTCTCTGTGTGAGGGTCCCATTAAAGCCCTATATGTCTATGGAGCAGCCTTAAGAAAGACAATAAGTCCTCGAGAGATGCTGGAGGACTTCTGGAATCATCTACACTGACGGGTTGATAATTACCAGTCTAAGCATTTAAGGTTAAGGCCCGGTATACTATCTCTTTCTAAACGATTCATTTTACAAAGGATAATCATACACAATTTATGGCTTCCTGACCTCTTTAGCCTTTATGTAGTGATTCGCAGGCCCACACGCGTGTCACACGATAAGGTTTTAAAGGACAAGGCAGTCATTTTGTTCAAATTACAACCAAAAAAAATTGAAAAGTGATGTAGGCAATAAACTGGCTGCGGCATGAACATTGCAGACTTTTTCATTTTCGGTTTACCTTTAAGGTTATCTTTCAAAACCTACATTAGGGTGATATTCCATCCGACTTCTGCTTTAACAGCTTTAAAAAATAGGGGCCTATGTAGGGGCCTATAAGAAATCTAACATTTTTTCCTAATTCGTTTTATTTTTTCCTGAATTCCGTTTTTTGTATTTTTGTTCTTCTGAATTCCGTGTTTTTCGTTATAATCATATTTATTCACCTAAAAAGTGTCTAATTATGGAGTGGATGGGGAAAAAAGAACAATGCAATAGAAAAAAAAATCACATTAAATGACTGTTATTCAACTTCAACAAAGTGCTGGGGTTCGGCAGAACATTTACTGCTTTAGTAAAACATATACTTGTAAACAACAAAAAACATTCATTTTTTAAATTGCCAAAAGCAGAAAGCGATTTCTGGCAGCAGGTTTTTGACGGCGTAAGTGGTGGAAATCTACGTGTTCTTGCGGGTGTAGTCTATCGTGTGCTGGAAAACCCTTAAAAGGCTGTTCTTCCGGTTACTTAAAATCATTTGGGTATTATTCTGCTCTCTGGCATAGCACCACTAACACTAAATTCTGTCTTTTTTTTGAGGACTTTGGTGTTTCGGCCTCTTCGCCAATACTGACCGTTGACTTTTCCCCCTTTGTGTCTGTGCGTTTGTGTGTATGGAAAGCTGAGTCCCGCCTCAACAGGTAACAATGCAGAGGCTGCTGATGGCCAAAATGGATTAGAAACCCTTGCTTTGCTTTGCCCACACACGCTATCAGCGAGTTATAAGACGTTCCGCGTTTTAGGATTCCATTTTATTTGTTGAATTCCGTGATTCGATCGCGTTTTCGCATCAGCATAAATCATAGGGTCCCTACTTATGCGAGTAGATCTTGAACGGCGTTACAATACCTGACAAATTCGAGGACATCAGAAATGAAATGGGAGAAAATGCATGCGGCTCTAGAAGCTCAGTAACATATCTACTCATTTCAGGAACGGCAAAAACTAAATAACAAGCAGTGATCATGAAGTCATGAAACGAAACAAATGTGATTGTTAGTGGCACGGTCTTTAGTCACTCTCCCATCTACCCTGCCCCATGATGCTATAACCTGTATTACGTAGCCCAGCGTGTGTTTGGCTACTCCAGTTCTACACACTGCAGAGGATCATATCCGTCCATTAGTCTGTAGTATGGATTATAGGGATGAATGAGGTGCCAGCCCTCAGGCTTCAGACAAAAACATGACATTAACTTGTCATTCAGCCATGCCTACAAGAGCACGGGCTTTGTGGAACCCTGTTCTCTTTAACAACAGAACAACACGTCCACTACTGGCAAAGCTACGTCCAGAATAACATAAAAAGTAAAGTCAGTCATATGATCCGACCCTTTAAATATATAATCAACCGCGGACACTCAGTTGAGAAGCCCGTCAATATGGATATAGACCATATAAACGGGTACTGTGTTTTAAAACCTGCTAAATCACAATTCAAAAAAGAAATCGTGAGATGATAGTTTGATGCATTAATCATGGTCCGAGCTTGTTGAGCAGAGGGCACATTCCACCTACACTGCTGGCTACAGTTTTGCTCAAAACAACATTAAAAGTTCCTTTTTGAAACGGACTTTTATCGTATTATTTGCTGAAGACTACACAAAATAAATGTTAAGGAAAAGGACAAATACTAGAGCGACATTTGCCCCGCCAAATTGACTCTAAAGGGGAGTGAGTGTGAGAGAGGAATTGCTAGTGAGTGATACAGAGCGGGAGAAAATCAGACAGTCAGCGACTGAGTGTGAGGGTGAGTGAGACTAAGCAAGAGTAAGTAAAACAATGATCGTAAGAGAGCGTGAGTAACACAGGGAAAGAGAGACAGCAACCTAGGGAGCGAGAGAGGTATCGTCTGTTGTCTTTTATAAACCCATTTGTCACTCTGCACGGCAAAACCAGTCGCTCGTCGCAAATTTTCAAATTTGAGTTATTATATTTGTCATGAAGGGCACAAATCAAGCTTCAAAAGCGATACTTATATGAATATGAATCGGCCGACATATGGCTGAGATATCCAACATTCAAAATTAGGGTTTTCTCCTGTCACGCCAAGTGAAGCGGAGAAATCTGCCTTTGAAGTTGACCTCATATAACTCCTGGGCGCTTAGATGCGGTCGCCACGTTTGCATTGCAGTAGCCTCGCTGCATTCACAGCCACCTGGATAGCCTACCGTTAGGTTAACTGAACTCGGGAGGCGGAGATGGATTCGGAGAAATATCTTCACACTAGTCAACCAGTTTACGTAAATATTGAAGGTTGAAACATTCTGCTGGAATTGAATTCCTCACCTCAAGAAAGTCACGTTTTTAGGATGGAAAGAGTAAGTTTTGCAGCGAAATTTATTCACAGCAGTACAGTATAGACAACCACTGTTCAAAAACACAAATACGTTCTCTCGGAAACCTCCGTTGCGACAAGCGGAGTCACATTTGCACAGCCGGTATAGGCTGACGCTGCTGTGTGATGCTACAATGCAGCATTTTCAGTGACCGTAATATGAAGTCAATTAGAGAAGCGTCGTGGTTAAGATGTGTTGCCTCAGTTTCAGGCAGTTTGCTTTCGAATAAGCATCGTTAAGGTCAGCACCTAGGAAGTGTGGAAAGCGCTTCAAGGTAACTAATTTATTTATTCATATGAGGCTCATTCAGTCGTTCATTTTCCAAACCCCTGAATCCCGGGAACTTACAAGGTGAAGGAGCAAACACACCGCAAGGCGCACACACACACACACACACTTAAATTCACACCTTACAGGCCAATTTAGAGTCGCCAATTAACCCATATTGCATGCTTTTGGACTGTGGGAAACAGACACCGAGATAGCGAGCAGAGAGGCGTGCCATCCGCTGAAAAGGCCTCGGCCCGTCGAGATTGAACCCAGGACCTTCTGGCTGTGAGGCGGCAGCGCGTGCCACCGTGCCGTGTTTTTGTCCTGTTTTTGCTGGTGGCTGTACCACAAATTGCTCCTCGTGGACAATAAAGTAAAGTATAAATATGAGAATGACTTCCAACTACGAACACTAGCTGTGGGTAACAGGCTTGTTTTAATCTATTTATTTCTCCAGTTAAAAAGAGTTCCAAATGCAAGACTGGCAAGCAACTTTGAATAATTTGAGCCGAAATCAGAGGAATAAATTAGCCAAACCACCCTCAACATCCAATCTTTTACTGTTAGTATTAAACGTTAACATTAGCATAATAGTAAAGAATAGCTGCCATTTGTGGATTCAGTGATGGAAATTTTAATCATAGGACCAGTGGCTTCCAAATTGTACGAAGCTAAAATATTTCACTCTCTGAAAAGAGAACTAATGTAGCTGTGGAGCAGTTATAAAGAGGCCTAAATCTTTCCGCATAAATAACTCTTGGGATACATGAACACAGAGATGAAATGGCTATATTTTCAGCTATGGCTGTTTTTTAAAACACAGTAGAACATAAAGAAGAGTTTTGAAGTGCACAGGGATGGAGGAAGCACTAGAAACACTTAAGGTTAAGGCCTCGTTCACACGGACGTCTGAACCAAGCGTTTTTCTGAAAGTAGATTCATTAGCGTCAGGGAAGCGCCGACCTTGAATGCGACCGTTTTCTACTCACTGGAGCCAATCAAAAGCGTTCACCGCAGGCGTTCACTACGAGCGTTCAGCACCGGCCCGGCATACAACGTTTCTTAGCGTCAAAATCCCGGCGAGCGGCGGGAAAGCAGCAGCTACTGCGAGCGCCAGTGAAGCGCTATGCGAAGCGCCAGTGAAAGCATGTCGACGCCTTGGCATTATGGCGTTCAGAAGCGTTATTCCGAGCGTCCGTGTGAGCCGAGCCTAAAAACTCTTCTTTATGTTCTCGGTAGAACATAAAGAAAACTCCCTAAACGCACAGGGATGGAGGAAGCGCTGGAAACACTTAAGGTTAAAAGAGTATTTGCAAGAGTTTTTCAGCAGTTTGGCTATTTCAAGTCGATTTATCGTTCACATAAAATGGTCTCAGAAAATAAGAAAAAGAGGATAATAATAAAAGGTACCAGAATCAAGCAAAATTATCTGCCAATATGGTAGAGAAAATTTTTTTCTTGTAAAGATCTCTATTTTTAAGCTTCAATAATATTGTATTCTTAAAATAAGCAAAGGTAGCCATGAATTTCTTAACATGAGTGGAGCATGAGAACCTTTCCGTTCTCTAATTTAATTTCTTATTTCATGTTTTAAAAGTTCTTATAATCAATACATTTTTTCTTGGCAGATAATAATTGCTTATTAGCGTTTCTTAAAATCAGATTATTTATCTTACATACAAGTTTAGTCACGTCGAAGTTATTCTTAAAATTAAAAAAAAGATCTAGTTTTTTCTTTTTAAGATTTTCCGGCTTGTTAAGATTTCATTTTTTTCATGTTTCGACAGCCTCCAACCTTCCTTTACCGACTAACTGATTAAATCTTATCCGACGGTCCAAATCCAAATTGTACCAAACCTTTTTCCCATCTCGAGTATCTTGTGACGCACTGAGAACTGCACTGGCAAAGAACGTCAACGTTGAGGGAGATGGGCAGATTTGGACAAAAAATCCTTGGAAGTTATAAGCAGAAAGTACAAGAACAGAGTTGGAGAAGGATGTTAATAATACACAGCCAGAGGGCAAGTGACACTGCGAAAGGGAAGCTAAGAAAAGAATGCGGAGAGAGGCGATGCACGAGAATGATGGAGAAAACAGCAGCGAGCATGAGAGAGACAGAGACAGAGACAGAGAGGTGGTGGTGGGGTGGGGGAGGTGAGGAGAAGAGTAAATGCTGGATAGGAGAAGAGTAAGAAGTAAGGGGGAGTTCGCGGAGTGAGTTTTATGTTCAAACACAGAACCTACAAAAGCAACCGTCAACAATAAAGTCTGTGTAAGGTTAATATTGTCTATCTTCCTTTTAATGAAACAAGCCTTGAGAACCCATACTGTAAAATAATATTCTTTGGACATCCATTTGGGTCTGTACTGCCTCTAAAGTCAGAAATCGTGTGCTTAAACGAGCCGTTTAGATTTCTCCCCTCCTTCTACGTCACATTAGGGGACATTTGGATAACTCCATCATCCTCTCTGAGAATCTCCGCCCGCCAGGTAGAACTGCTAGCGCTTCCCGATCCGCCATGTTTTCTGTGAATAAATGTAACGAAGAAGTGTTGTATTGAACATGTATCGAGAACATACGTTGATTATTTTCCGTAGAGGGGTAAACTCTCACCGTACCGTCTACGCCCCAGTTCCGGAGTGGAGCGTGTGTGGGGAGCGGGACTGAAATAGAGGGGTAAAAAGCAGGCGTAAATGTCTAATCTGAGAGATATTTTCGGCAAGCAATTTCAGAGACACGTTTGTGACCCTCCACGGCAAAACCAGTGGCAGCCATAACAGAGGTTTCCGAGAAAAACTGGCGTTTATGTTGCGTGGGGTAAAATTTTGTATTTTTTGTTTTTAGTGTTTTGAAACAGTGGAAGGTCTATACTGTACTGTTGTGGAATCAATTTAAGCTGAAAACTGCCCTTTCCATCCTAAAAACCGGCTTTTCTTGGTGAGAATTCTAATTCCAGCAGAATGTTAAAAGTTTCTCTTTGACGCTCTACTTCAATATTTACGGTAAATCCACTGGTTGACTAGCGTGAAGATATTTCTCCGGAATCCATCTTCGTCTCCCGAGTTCAGTTAACCTATCGCAGGTAGACTATCCGTGTGGCTGTGAATGCAGCGTAGGCTACCGTAAATGCAAACGTAGCCGCGACGCTGGCGTCTGTAGGTGCTTCGTCGATAGTCAACTTCAAAGAGCAGATTTCTCCGTTTCTCACTTGGCGTGACAGGAGAAACCCGACTCCTTTGAATATTGATATCTCAGTCATATGTCGTCGATTCATTCAATATGGAGTATCGTTTTGATTTATGCCCTTTCATGAAAACATAATAACTCACTTTTTGCAACAATTTTTGTGAAAATTTGCGACAAGCGACTGGTTTTGCAGTGCAGAGTCACATATTGTTTATTCAATGTGCCCTATTTGTTCTTTGTTCTCTCTTTCTTATTGCACTGTAAAAACTCGTCTCTCTGTATATCTGCACAGTATGTAGCAGAGATGACAATAAAGTTTACTTTGACTTTGAGTACTGGTAGTAGTTTACAGTTTTGGATATGTGTTAACGAGAGGATATAACTCAATAACTCATTTTTGAAAATTTGCGACAAGCGACTGGTTTTGCCGTGGAGGGTCCAGTAGAGCTCCAGGGAGCTCATAGACTGATTTTAACTTGTTGGAAAAAAAAATGATAATATGGGACCTTTTAAAAAAAACATTTGACAGACTGGTAGCCTAAGAGTATATCTAAAATACAATTTTAGGGCATAAATATTGATTGAGAATTAGTTTGCAACATATCTTTAAAATCTAGTTTGTATCTTAGGATTTGTTGCGGTGCAAGGGAGATATAAGCAGAGAGAAAGGGAAATAGTGTGAGTGTAGAAGATAAGAAAAGGCAGAAAGTGAGAGTTGTGGGAGCAGGGGGTGCCTGTGGGAGAAGGCAAGCTCAAGCAGATCTGTAGCCACAGGAAGAAAAATCATGGCCTAAAAAAGTCTGTGTGTTCTCTGTACACTGCAGCTCCCACATCCCCCCACTGCCCAACACAACACCGCTGTGCATTTCGACACATCTGTCTGAAGCCTCTCCACAGAATGGAAGGCTCAGGTCTGGGCGAAAAGGGCAGGAGCGATGGGTGCAGTAAGAGCGTTTGGTTCTCTCGTGTTCGGACGCTTCGGCAATAAGATGCCAGTACATCTGCTCCCGGCTGCACCTGCGAGACGCGTCTCCATCCAGCCGTGAAGGTTCCGCTTCCACTTCCACTCAGCCGCCCGATCGCTTCTGATTTAATGAGCCGTGTTCCCTCGGCTTTTTCTTTTTTTGTTCCTGGGCGGTTGGTTGTTTTCCCTCCTTCCTCTATTATTTATAAGGTCATTTCGGTAATTAATGGATTCCATTCATCTTTGATTATGCATTGAGAGGCTCATTAGGGGGAGACGGACCAGAATAAACAGCTGGTTGCTTCTCGCCGTCTGCATTGTGTCTTTATGCGTGTGGGTTTAACACTCAGAGGCTCTGTGGGCAGCATCGCAGGACGCCCACAGCCCGGACCATTTTAATGCCTCATTACTGCGCTGGCTTCTCAGGAACTATGCACAGTCACAAACACGCATTCTTACACTGCTCTGCTCTTTCTGCTGCTTATTTCGCCGTCTCCAGTCTCCGGCTTTAACCCGTTCTGATGACGCGGTTCAAATCACGAAGGGGTGGCTAATTAGCTAAGCACTGATTGATAATCACACTAGAGTTGTTTGTAATAAGACGGCAATTTCAGACAGGGTTGAATCTGAACGCACGGAAATACAGTGGCTGTTCTGCAACAGGGATTAAAATTCATGGACGGAGAGAAAACTGTTGAAAGTAGTTAATAATTCATAGTTCCGTCTGTTTCAGATTCCTTGTTTAAAACAACTAGATGTTGCTGGGCACTTTCAAAAACGGACGGCTATCAGCCAATGGTTGTTAAGCTGTTAGCAAAGGCTCGTTTTCATAACACTACAGAAAGTGAGGCACAAACATAAGCACACATTTTATCACCAGCTGTGAATTCAGCCATAACGCAAACCCATGGCTTGAATGTTAATGTCAGGCGGGAAACAGAATTGTAGACAGCCATCGTGAGCAGGCCGAGAACACTGACGCTTGTCACGAATCCACCTGAACATGTAACTCAGTTGCAAAGGAAGAGATTTGTAACCATATGTATACGTGCTGCTCAATTTACAGCATTACATGTGAAAGTGAGTGATTGTCATTGTGAACACACCACAGCACAGCACACAGTGCACCACAACGAAATGTCACCTCTGCATTTGACCCATCCGTGAAGGAGCAGTGGGCAGCTAACAAGCACCCAGGGAGAGGTGCTTGGGGATGGTAGCTTGCTCATGTTCTGCCCAGGATTCGAACCTGAGACCTTCTGATCACAGGGCGAACACCCTACCGTTACGCCACCAACTGCCATCACATTAAACATTTTGAAAAGGCAAACTTTTTTTGGGTACTGATGCTGGCACTTTAAAAAGAACAAGCACTTTAGCGCAATCTAACACCACTCAGGCATAAAGAAACCATGCAGAGGCCACAAAATACTATACGTGTATCTTTCCCCTCACTCAAAAAGCCTGAACTTTTAAATTCTGGACGCTCTTAGGGCAGTTGAAGTGCTGGTGCAGCAATTAGGCTTCAAAATGGACACAGACAAAAAAAAAATGACCTGGCATGGGATGTCCAGAACCAGGGAGCTTGAACAACTGACATGGGAGATGACTTCTGACATGGGAAACCGCCTTCAACGGAATCACGCCAAAAATGAACAAAACCTCCAGCGCAAAACAATGAATATCCAGTTATTTACCGCTGTATACCTCAAGTTCTCCCTCAACAAATCAGTGTAGGCACACTAACGAGTTTCGCTAGTACCCTCTCATTGCCTCAAAAAACACTGCATCAAAATGCAACACCCATGAGCAGAAAAGAGCAAAACCGAACTCCAATGTGTCTGACCCTTCAGATGGCAAGCAAAAGAGAGAACGGCGGAGTGACCATAAATGACCAGGTAATGAGTCTCGGAGCACAAGCCAAACTGGTACACTGGTACACATTACCAAAATGAAGCACCCACCATCCAGCCAAACACACACCATGGTTAAAAATCCATTACACACCAGCATGCTGGTCAAGCTGGTCAAGAGCTCTTTACAAAATGAGTTAACGGAACATTTCAAGTTGTTCCACCCCCCACCCCCCTCAGCGGGAGTTGGCATGGACAGAGTTTAATAAGCACAGATAAATGTGGGTGGTTCAGGTCAGTCTGCCACGGCTGACAGCACAAGCCAGAGAGGCATCATTCCGCTTCGACTCCTCCCTGGGTGTTGAAGTCATAACGTTAACCACTCAACCCAGGGCTCCTGCAGGACTATTCGCTCTTTTCCAATGATTTGCTCCTTTATCCAGCCGTCTGCATCGCTTCAATTCAGTCTGTTTACACTGATTAAAATCTCTCTTTACTTTGGCATTTCCTATTTTCCTCTTTAAATCTCACAGCAGCTCGATAAAAAAAACTAACTGTATAGGAAAGCTGCTGGCCTCGAACCTCCTGCTGGATCCAACTAAGGACGGTGTGGCATTTAAAAATAATAAATATGTAGGAAGAAATGAGAGTGTGGAGAGTTCACGTTGATCTCTGTGCGTAAACTAAACCCGGACACCAAGGATACGCGGCAGGTAGATGAATAAAGGCAGTTCTGTGAAGGATCAGCCTTGTCAAATATTTAGTGGAAGGACTTTTACTCAGAACAAATCATGGCAGTATTTTTTAAAAAATATTTTAACATTCAGCAGCCGAATATTGACTCTAATCTTCTGCAGCATCATCTTTGAAACCATGTTAAAGATTAATCGAAAAGGATCAATCCAGTAAAGGTGGAATAATCAAAGCTGACGTTGTGTACCGACATTCTGGACATCCTATGTCATGTAAAATTTGTTATACAAAAATGTACTGCTCCAAGACTGAATGTAACACTTTAGCATCGCAGTTTAACATCATGTCACTTCAACCTTTGGGATGTCAAAGTGCACGGTTAGGAAGCAATTCTGGATCAATTTTACGTGCTTTGGTACAAATTAAAGCAAGAACAGGTGGACAAGAGGGACACTCCCTAAAACGGCAATGACTTTACAGGTGGTGGCCTTATCTTTTCTGACTAGTCTTCCTCTAATTTGGCATTTTGGTAGTGGCTAAGGCTGCACCTGCAGTCCATTCACGTTGCACAGCTAGTTCAGATCCCCAAGAACGACACATCAGTTGATGCCATTTCATGGAGATTTGCTGTGTCTCCCCTCACACTTCCAAGAGTGTGGAGGAGATTTCAAGAGGCAGAGAGGACAAGGAGAGGTGCAAGGAGAGGTGGACAGGGCTGTAGATGGGTACTTTGTGTGAGGAAGAACAAAGACCTGGAGTGGGCTACTCATGGACATGTTTCTGGCCAAACTGTCAGAACCACAATCCATGAAGGTGGAATAAGGGCCCAACATGCTCTAATGGGACTTCACACCTTGTCCAAATAAGCTCAAAAATCACCAAGTCCAATCATCATCATATCTTATCACGCCACTGCTGCATCCAGGTAAGAGTGGCGTCATTAGCATCCTTAAGATCTTCGTCGGTGCACGTAGGGCCTCAGCAACATTCATGGAGAATGTGGTCCATTTTTGGGGTGGGCTCAACACAGGGGCAATCAGCGCTTGTTGTGAGGCCCCATCTAACTAATTTGTCTCTTGTTTTGCCCACCTTTGACTTAAGCGCTCGGTTAAACGCGACCCAGTCTTTCCTAAAGAGGGATGATCCATTGGGGTAGGTGCTCTTGAGGTGTTGAAAGAGCTTCATTGAGAGGGCTACAGTCAGTCTCTCGCCACCTCTCGGGCCTGTATGTTGTGGACGGCTTTGGGTCGCGGGGGTCCACTGCGGCGAAGCTCCAATGAGAAGGAAGTCGGCGATTTACTTCCTGGTAGTGGCTGAAGATCGTCAGTTGCTTGAACTGGTTTCTCATTGTACAGTATATGGGGAGGTGCAATCCCGGCCAGACTGTATAAAGCAGAAAGCCATGTTGTTTGGCTATTTAGCTCAGGGTTGCCATGGTGCCCAATGTATACCACTAATATATTTGCTTTTCAATCACCGATTCAAGACAGCACTGTAAAAAAAAGTGTTGTTTGATTCAACTCAGCTTATTTATGTTACAAATGAAAGGTTTTATAGACGTTCCTATTACCACGACTTCTATAGGAGGTAACCTGGACTTGGTGCAGTAAATCTTTAGCTAATTAACCTTCCACTAGAGAGGTCACGACACCTCCAGTCTTACGTAGTGTCACTCAATTGACGAGTTTGCTGGGGAGCAAATGAGCTCTTTAGGTATTCAAAACTAACTTGAGTGTCTATCTAAAAGTGATTATAAAAAGAAATCAAAACAGTTCTCCACTGGAAGTCATGGCAAACTGATTCCAGCTAGCTGCAAACACGCTGCAGCGTTAAACACGGCTCCGAGTTACCGCATGCAAGATTATGGGACCACCCCATGGGGTCTTGAAAGCAAATGAGCTATTTGGATGCTGTGAAATTGCTCAAATCTCCCAAAAAGTCCTCTGAGAGAGAGAAGGAGAGATTTATATATCTTAAATACAGTACTAGCCTAACTTAACATTAAGTCTTGACTACTTATCCTAAATATAGCATGCAACTGCAAACAATTAAGACTTGGCTTGTGCAAACTTGCCCAAGATTTTAATGCAGTTTTGCTTAACAGTGTTCTAGAAATAATGTTAATAAAGATTAGCAAATTATTTGAAAAATTGCATGTAATTCGAAAAGCATTTGCATTTACAGCATCTGCCATATGTTAAAGTAAATTGATCACTCTGACATTATCTTACACATATTTTAGCAAAATGAAGAGCAAGAGATTCCTGAAAATCCTAAAAAAGAGAGAGAAGAAGAACCTGGAGACATAACTATAACCCAAAGAACGATTAGCACTGACCTGTTGCCGTTTCACATCATTCTATAAATCGATGGGTCAGAGCTATATGAACTTTTCTAATATCTCACATAACTGGAAATCATTCTTGAATTGAGGTAAACTATGTAAAATATGACGTAATGTCCATTATTTATTGTAACTTAAACTGACAAGTCAGAGACTACATGGAGGTAGCTGTGCCCAGAAAACAACCTAGAAAAAGGCAGCGACAAAGTTTTGTTTTTTTTTAATCTGTCAACTGTCACAAAAAAGTGACGAAAAAACACCCACTTTGCTTTAACTAACACATCACAAAGCAAGAAGGACTGAGAGTTGAGTTGACAACATTGTGTGACCCTGCTGTGTGTCCCGCACATGGCATTGTGTTTAATGGGCAGCACCTGCCTGGCTTCAAAACTCCTGCCGCTGTGATGGCAAATGGAGAGCTGGAAATGACAAACTACACTAAAAGCATCTGGCAATGTTGGCGTTAAGCGGATTCACACAGAGAAGGCAAAAAAGCTTGCCACCCGGGAGTCATATTTATCAGTCAGGCAGAAGTTTTCTGAGGGAGCGCGTTGACCTGAATGAATCAGCAGGACTTTTACAAGTTCCTCCGTTCTTTGGAGTGAAGATCAGCATAAATCTACAAACGGGTTTAGATCAATACTACGTTCTTCCAGAATTATGTACTTTGCCAAAAGATTGTCACCATTTCCCATCAATACTTCTTCTTCTTCTTCCTCTTTCGGCTTTTCCCTTCAGGGGTCGCCACAGCATCTGTCTCCATTTAGTCCAGGGGTGGGCACTTCCGGTCCTGGAGGGCCAGTGTCCTGGAGGTTTTCCATCATACTTGATTTTAGAACATTCACACCTGGTCTCAGGCAGATAATCACCAGAAGATACTCATCAGGTCGGATGGAAAAGCTGCAGGACACCGGCCCTCCAGGACCGGAAGTGCCCACCCCTGATTTAGTCCTATCTTCTGCATTCTCTACCCTCAGACCACCTAACTTCATGTCCTCTTTCACCACATCCATAAATCTCCTTTTTGGTCTTCCTCTCAGCCTCCTGCCTGGTGGCTCCAACCTCAGCATCCTTCTACCTATGTACTCATTGTCTCTCCTCTGGACATGTCCAGACCATCTCAGTCTGGCCTCTCTGACTTTATCTCCAAAACATCTAACATGAGCTGTCCCTCTGATGAACTCATTCCTGAGATGAACTCATTCCTGAATTTCCCATCAATACATGTTTCCCATCAATAAATATTTTATTAAGACTACCATAACAGAGTTAGAGATGAATAAATAAAACAATGTCAGCAAATAAAAACGTACCTAACCAACACAGGGGTATTACATGAAGATGACCGGTTCAAAAAGTTCCTATTTCCTTGCTCTAAAGTTGATTCAGCTAAATGTGAAAGATTAAAACATAAAAGATTAATTAGATACAAAATGTCCTTGTGTTTGTGTTAGACTGCGAAACCGTGTACTTTATGAGAGAAGCCTGGGACACACAAGCAAGTAATTACTCACTGTCATTTAGAGGGGACCTGAGCTGTATGAGGTCACCTTAACACGAGACTATTAGGCTGGTGGGGTTTCATGATCTCTGCAGACTTCACCATCACCATCACCATCGCTTTTAGAATGGTTCATAGACAACAGGGAGTGCAGGTAGCCATTGTTTTCTTGTTCCCATTATGCTTTTGTCCTTGCTGTTGCACCGGTATCTGAGCAGGCCGCTGGGTACGCCGTTAATGTTTGATTGCTCTCAGCTCTCACGCTAAGGGCTCTTGAAAAACAACAAGCATTCTCTCATTGCGAAAAGATCCTGCTACAGGAACGCACCCAGTTTCTCTCAGACACGTCACATCAATTAGATATTAATCATGGGTCAGATACTGGAGCATGTCTATTCAACGCAGCGGCATCCGCTTGTCGTTCGTACATTCAAATTGGCACCGCAAAACCACCGGAGGCAATATGAAAGGCTCCTTGCTTGGCATTGCTCGTTCATTTGAGCGCCAGCCAGGGAAATGTAACAACAGCTAAGAGCAAATTTGCAGGCCATTAAAAACAACACGGATAAAACGATAAAAAGTTTTACAAAAGAGCATAATATCATCAATCTTGAGATATTACACTGTATACTTTAAGGAACTGGAGAGCTTAAGTAAAGTGAAAGTGAGTGATTATTTGTCATTGTGAACACACCACAGCACATCACACAGTTCACCACAGCAAAATTTGACCAACCCATGAAGGAGCAGTGGGCAGCTGACATGGGCAGTGCTTAGAGACGATACCTTGGTCATGAGCACCTCAGTGGTACCATCACCGGTCCGGGATTTGAATCAGCAAACCTTCTTATCATGGGGCGAACACCCTAACTGTTACACTACCAACCGCCCTGACCAAATACTGTATATGAGGGAATGGATTACCCCGTATGAATCAGTAATGATTATAAATGTGACCCTCCACGGCAAAACCTACTGTGCAGATATACAGAGAGACGAGTTTTTACAGTGCAATAAGAAAGAGAGAACAAAGAACAAAGAACAAATAAGGCACATTGAATAAACAATATGTGACTCTGCACTGCAAAACCAGTCGCTTGTCGCAGATTTTCACAAAAATTGTTGCAAAAATTGAGTTATTATAACCTTCAAAACGATACCTATATCGAATGAATCGGACGACATATGACTGAGATATCAACATTCAAAGGAGTCGGGTTTCTTCTGTCACGCCAAGTGAGAAACGGAGAAATCTGGTTAACTGGACTCGAAGATGGATTCCAGAGAAATATCTTCACGCTAGTCAATGAGTGGATTTACCGTAAATATTGAAGTAGAGCGGTCAAAACAGAAACTTTTAACATTCTGTATTAACATTCTTTTAACAGTACAGTATAGACCTTTCAATGTTTCAAAACACTAAAAACAAAAAATCCAAAATTTTACCCCACGCAACATAAACGCTCGTTTTTCTAGGAAACCTCCGTTGCGACAAGCGACTGGTTTTGCCATGGAGGGTCACATATAATCTAATCCTACTCATCAAGATTTACCCATTATATATAGCAAAGAGAAATGCTTCATGGACCTCATCTATATCAACACTGACCAAATATATACATTCTGAGGATCGTATATTCTTAGTCACTTCATTTCTCACGCTCTCTTATCCAGAGCTTTCCTAATTACAGGGAAGATATTTAAAGATGCTTAAAAAATACTGTTTATTTGATTTAATCTGCAACAAAAGTCTGCAGGCTCTCCGAACTTCAGTGTCACGACTAGGTCAGTTTTAATCTAAAATGGCGAAGTATTCATCCCCCAAAAAACTCTTAAAACACTGGGACTGAGTGAACTCCGATAAAAAGTGGAGTGATTTACTGAAGCATAACCTCAAGGTATTGGGTTAGAAGTGTCGCTGGCCACAAGTCAATCTCTATAGTTGAGTCCCAGCTGCGCTCAAGAACCTCGAACGGTCCCAGCTGAGGTATTATCTAACCGTACAGGGCTTCAAGCTCATAAGAAAGAGAAACTCAGCTGCAAAGAGCATTGAGATCTGAACGGCAACTCAAAAGGATGACGATGAGGTGTGTAGCTGCGATTGAAAGAGAATATTGCAAGAGTAGATGTAAAAATAATACTGCTACAAAATATGGATACACTTAAAGATATACTGATTAACCTGCTAAGCCCTGAGACTGATTTACAGATTTTTGCTCTAAAAAAGATAATATAAAATAAAATGTGCATATCTCAGCAACCACAATTTAGTCTATTTTTATGCTTTTGGTATCATTGTAAAGGTAATACTTGTGAGATTACTGTGGTCAGAATAAAGAACATACATGTTACTGGATGAGAATAAAGGAAGCAGCAATACAGCAGAACATGAAAAAAGAAAAATCATGTTCGCCAAAAAACAAACCAAAACATATTATCTGTGTAATCTGCGGAGTCTCAGTTTTCATATGATATACGGTATGCACGGTTAGCCGTAGTAGTATAGATTCTACAGCCGTATTTCATCCACGTAGACCTACGCAGTGTTTTTGTTCTTTGTTTATTTATGTTTGGCGTTGGAATTGTGTTATGTTTAGGTGGAATTTGTTTGAGATTTTTACACGAGATTCTATCGGTGATATTGATGTGCCGCATGCATATGTTTGTTTACGTTTAACGACTATTTAAAGCCTTCCCGTTTTGCCCCCGGTACCGGAGGCGATCGGGCTCAAGCGTTTAAAACAACAATAATCATTGGAAAAGATTTGTCTGAAGAATCAACCTTCAACTACTTCTGTAGTACAACTACTTTGACATTTTTACAATTCCTCAAACGGAGGAATTTACATAGGTTTTTTATGTGCATGCTGCATCGCTGTACTCATTATAATTTGGGTAGAATTTATGAACGCACAGGGATAGTGCTTCCCTTTTTCAAATGAATAAAAACCACAGGAAAGCTAAGCGTAGGGGAAGGTTTAGACCAACCCAAAGTCTAGTTTTAGTTCACTTCAAAGGGAAACCTATGAGCAATAGCAACTAAAAAATCTCTTGAATCAATCATCCTCAATTTGCATGTTATCACAGCCCACGCTGTGACCTGTATTTAGCAAAGCTTTAGAGCTGACTTGAAGTAAAACAACTGAAAAAACATAATCATGACTTCAGCGTGTTATTCATGCCGCATATTGATTCACTCTGAGCTCTCCTACAGTAGAAAACAGGTGCAATTTGGACAGCCGTTAACATTCAGAAAATGGAATGTGCAAAATCATTTGATGCATTAAGTTTGACATCTCGGTGAAAAACAGTGTGAGATCCACAAAGCAGCCAATAAAGCACTTGGGTATCAGAGAAAAACAAATCAGTACGGTCCACAGAGGGTCCATTAGTTTGGGTAGGAAAGCCAAGCCACAGTCTTGGGTTCAAGATCACAGTTATCTGTTATACTAGGGTGAACCCTAGTATGCTATTTATTTACATTAACTTCCTTTAAGAGTGCATTTGAAAGTGAGTGAATATTTGTCATTGTGAACACACCACAGCACAGCACAGCACACAGTGCACCACAACGAAATGCGACCTCTGCATTTGACCCATCCGTGAAGGAGCAGTGGGCAGCTAACATGAGGAGCCGTGAAAGTGAGTGATTATTTGTCATTGTGAACACACCACAGCACAGCACACAGTGCACCACAACGAATTTAACCCATCCGTGCATTCACAGATGCATTTAACCCATCCGTGAAGGAGCAGGGGACGGTACCTTGCTCACGAGTACCTCAGTGGTAACTTCACCGGCCCTGGATTCGAACCTGTGACCTTCTGATCACGGGGTGAACTTAACTTTCGAAATCACCAGCTGTGACCTGTCTGACTCTGAGACTTTCACATAGCATTCACCCTCTTCCCACCTGCCACACTTGTGAAGACATTATCTGTGTTTAAAGAAACTGCACACAGCCCAAAGAGCCGCTCATATCACGCAGTGCACTGTTCACGATGGCAAATTCCAAGTATCCATAAATGTCAATAAGCTATTACACAAAGAATTAACACAATTATGCATAACGAAGTGGGAGAGCTGGTCCTAGATGGTGTGGATTCAATCTCAAGGCTTATTGCTTCCAAGATGAAGCGCAATCAAAACGAGCTCGCGGTTTCCTATATGCAATAACCCTCTGCAAATTACCAAAACAACTCTAATTGGCAGCACCAGATATTTGCGCTAATTGCTAGCCGCGTTTTGCCGAAGAGCATTCTAAAAGGTCCCTCGTGAAATGAATCAAAAGTAAAGGGTCCTCTTTCTCTTCGTTCCCTTTGTTCTATGCCATTATGCCAGTCTCAAGATAATCAAAGCCTTTACTCCATTAGAGGTCTAACTGAAGGTGCGTCTCCACAAAGAGGAAATGCCATTTTCTCAGCGCCTCTCAATATGGCGCAGTTTTCATGCATGGAAAAGTATAACGATCGGCCTTTCATCATCCCACTAATTACGTGACGGGGAAACTTGCGTGCCAGGCCTTGGCTGGTTCTTTTAAGGTCAGAAAAGCGAGCGATTGGGGGGTTGCTGTCAGTGGTGGTAAGGCACACTCACAGTAGCAAAGACTGTGAGGATTCAGCAAAACGGAGTCCACTTTTTGAGTAAAACAGAGCTATATATAGAGTTGTGGATTGGTAAATTAATCCCCAGAGGGGGAATAAAATCCTCTTCCAAAGAGAGGCCTTTCAGATCAGATTTAAAGACTTAAACTTCAAAACAAAAGTGTTACCAACCGAGATGGAAGCACTTAAAGCTTCTGTTTGGATGTGATTGAGAAAATGTTGTGCTTTTAAGTCTGTCTTGGTGTTTGCTATGAAAACTAGAACTAGCTGCGTCAATAGAATTCCCTCAAGAGCCAGTGAGGGACTAAGACATCTTGCTGTTCTTTCGTCCCTCGAAAAAAACCTGTAGCGACCTGCATCAACACTGTATGTGCTGAATAAAATATCTGGGTTCACCTGGATCTATACCTGGACATTTGCGGAAAAAAAAGTATGGCACTGAAAATAAACTCACAGCCGCAACCATGGTTTCCTCTCAGGGATAATGGCAAACTCCAGGTATTCATGAATGTCAATAAGCAATTGCAACAGAATTAGCTTTGCTAGACCAAGTGGGGGAGCTGGTCCTAGACGGTGTGGATTCAATCTCAAGCTTTACTGCGTTCAAGATGACCCTTAGCAAAACGTAGTTTATTCAAGGGTACTACGAGTATACTTATTATATGTGACCCTCCACGGCAAAACCAGTCGCTTGTCGCAACGGAGGTTTCCGAGAAAAACGAGCGTTCATGTTGCGTGGGGTAAAATTTTGGATTTTTCGTTTTTAGTGTTTTGAAACAGTGGAAGGTCTATACTGTACTGTTGTGAATAAATTTCGCTGAAAAACGTACCCTTTCCATTCTAAAAACGTGACTTTCTTGAGGTGAGGAATTCAATTCCAGCAGAATGTTAAAAGTTTCAGTTTTGACCGCTCTACTCCAATATTTACGGTAAATCCACTGGTTGACTAGCGTGAAGATATTTCTCCGGAATCCATCTTCGTCTCCCGAGTTCAGTTAACCTAACGCAGGTAGGCTATCCGTGTGGCTGTGAATGCAGTGTAAGCTACCGTAAATACAAACGTAGCCGCGACCGCACCAAGCGTCTGTGAGTGCTACGTTGATAGTCAACTTCAAAGGCAGATTTCTCCGTTTCTCACTTGGCGTGACAGGAGAAACCCGACTCCTTTGAACGTTGATATCTCGGTCATATGTCGTCCGATTCATTCGATATAGGTATCGTTTTGGAAGTTGATTTATGCCCTTTCATGAAAACATAATAACTCAATTTTTGCGACAATTTTTGCGAAAATTTGCGACAAGCGACTGGTTCTGCCGTGGAGGGTCACATATACTAAAACTGAGGCAGTATACTTGAAGTTTACTTTTTATATACTATATTTTATATGCTTAAGAATAGTATAGTGAAGTATACTTGACTTATACTGATAAGTATAAAGAAAAGTCTACTAAAGTCTAAAAGTATACTTTTGCAATCTTAAAATGACCTTATAAAGTATACTTAAAGTATACTTTTATAAACTTAAAAATGTTCCAATTTAGTCCGAAGAAGTATTAAATTAGTATACTTTATAGTACACTACAAGGTACATGGTACATGGTCCGTAGTATACTTGCTATACTTATACTCAAGTATACTTAATAAAATGAACTTCAAGTATACTACTTTTTGGGGAAAAGGGGAAGGGGAAGCCTAAAGACAATGAGCTCCTTTTTTCCAATATGCAACAACCCTGCCCAAATTTCCTAGAGACCTCTATTTTTAAACGATTAACCTGTTAAGCCATGCTCTGAAAAATATATGCAAAATAAAATGTGTATCTCAGCAACCGCAATGTCTGTTTTTATGCTTTTGGTATCACTATAAAGGTAGCACTTGTGAGATTACTGTGGAATCAGCATCCGTTACTGGGTCAGAATAAAGGAAGCTGCAACACAGCAGAACATGAAAAAAAAAATCATGTTCGGCTTTCATATGATACACGGTACGCATGGTTAGCCACAGTAGTACAGATTCTACAGGCGTATTTCTTCCACGTAGACCCACGCAGTGTTTTTGTTCCTTATTTATGTGTTTGGTGTTGGAATTGTGGCATGTTTAGGTGGAATTTGTTGTTTGAGATTTTTAGACGTTGATGTGCAGCATGCATATGTTTGTTTACGTTTACCGACTATTTAAAGCCTTCCTGTTCGGGCTCAAGCCGTTAACCATCATATGTCCTGCTATGGTCAAAACCTCCACCGGTACAGCCAGCACAGATGTTTATCTGACTAAGGCCAGCTTTGTTAGTGACTAAAACTAGCCTTTCCGATGTGTTTGCCTAAGGTCTGGAATAAACCTGCTGTTAACGAAGCATACACATACACATCATGGTTGCCACGCGGACCCTCCGAGTCACCGGTATGCAGCAAGTCTTTCTTTAAGACTCTGGGTCTGATTTCTGTGGTCTGTCCCCGAGTGGAGACCTCCAGTATCATGCGTAGTTGCACATAGTGCTGTAGCAAGTGTTCGTTCACGACGCAGCCGGTTTTGTACATGTGCGCTTGGTCAAACAGCATATCATTCATTCATTATCAGAACCGCTTAATCCCTATCGGGGTCGCAGGGACCGGAGCCTATCCCGTGATTACAGGCGCAACCCTGGGCGGGCGCCAACGCACCACAGGGCACACACACTCACCCCTGTTTTACACTGGATACGTATCCGCTGCGGTGTGACTGCGCTGCATTTCCATTCCGTGCGAGGCCATCCGCCAATTCGCACTGGACGCGTTTGTGGTCCATATCTGATCTGGCGTGCCGCTGGTTTGCGAGAACACATGATCACGGGAGAACTGTAAAAGATCGCGCGGGATAACGCAATAACAACCGTGGGTAAACCAACGGCGTTTGCTTTGCTGATTTCTGTGCACTACAAACATTATTAGTAGGCTTCCTAGTTCATTTTGTCCTTGTTGTTGCTTGACTTTGTGTTTAGCATTGTGTTGCATTGCTGTGTTTAACGTTGTGTTTGTCATACTTTGTTGTGTTGTAACCTACAGACAACAATTAATGCATTTAAAGTTCATTTTTGAATGACTTTTGAAAGATTTTTGAGGGTCTGGGGTTGTATACAATTTGGTGTTTCCTCCAAAATTAACTTTTCGTTGTCCATGATGTTGTGAAGGGATCGTCTGGAGTTGGCGCGTGCATTCTGTGTTGCGTTCTTGATCCGTATCTGTCAAAAACAGACTTGATGCGCATCTCGACGGACTGCCGGACACGTGACGGAACAGAGACATAGCGGAGACGCAACGCAGCGGATCTGGTGTAAACTGATGCATTGACTTTATTGGGGCGATTAGCTGCGGCTGCCACGTCGGAGACGCACCGCAGCGGACACGCATCCAGTGTAAAACAGGGGTCACACAATCTCAGTCACACCTTACGAGCCAATTTAGATTCTTCAATTAACCTATAGTGCATGTACAGTATTTGGACTGTGGGAGGAAACCGGAGCACCTGGAGAAAAACCATGCAAACGCAGGAAGAACACGCAAGCCCTACACAGAAAGGCCCTACGGCCGACCCGGAGATCGAAGCCAGGATCTTCTCGCTGTGAGGCGACAGCGCTAACCACTGCTCCACCCCAAACAGCATGTTCTAGACCCAATTTGGCACGTAGATGCCGCGCTAAGTGACTAAAAGTTGCAATAAGGTGATCAAACGGGGGAGCAAGGGGGGTTCGAAATAGACTTGTTATGAACTTGGCACCACAAAATGTGTAAAGCTGCTGTGGGACAATCTATGATGTAAAACGAGCTATATTTCAATTCTACAGAATTGAAAACAGACCTTCAAAGACAACAACAATTCTTTCATGACTTGTGATAATCGTTACTGCGTTCCAGCATAATAAAATTAATGTACGGTTACAACATTATTAATTCGCTGGTTGAAAATGAAAGTAATTACCCGTTTTGTTGCGTTCTTTTTATAAGGATGTTTAACTGGTCCAGCGTCTGCACGTTCCCATCGACCTCTCAGTCCATTTACTCCGTAAGGAGGGAAAGGCAAAGCAATAATTTTAATGTGTTATTTCCGTCACATTGGCAAATCGTAGGTCATAGAGCACAAACAGGACATTTTACATCCTCAAACTTGACCTGTTAGACTTCCTTTCCTAGTCAAGTCTGTTTGAAATACAGCGCAAGTCCAGCACGAAAAAGCATCATTTTTTACCGCTTCAACGCGGCTGAAAAGCCACATGGAGTATGAGACGTGATGAGAAAACACAAGCCCTGATAAAAATGTGTTCTTAGCACGCCGATATTGGCTGGTTTAATATAGTCCAATTTTGTTACTTGACACTTGCAGCGTTTTAAAACTCTGACCAGCAAACCCTCATAAAGTTGATTTGAGGTTATTGTGCTTTCAGCAGGAAGGAGCAGGTGATGAGTCTCACAGAATATAAACACATTAAAACCCCTGTGTGCAATTATTTTATCCTGTCCTGCTAATATTTCACAACAAAAGATTTTACAGTCCCACAAAGGCCCATCATCAGACCATTCGCCTCAAACTTCAAAAACTCTCGTTTTCACATAACATTACCCAATATTCTTTGTTCTAGAAATTTCTAAGAAACCAAGTTCCACAGCACGAAATCTAAAAGCCCACAGAGCTTGTGGAAAACGAAAACAGGTACAACAAACTTTTTATAATTAAGACACAAGATGTGACATCACTGACCATTTGTTTTAGATTTCCTGCTTCCAACCCCAGAGCAAGACCCTTGGCTCAAGTTGCTCCAAGGAAACTAACACTGAAATAACGTCTCCTGGATAAGAGTGTGATGAATCTCCTCCATGCCACAATGAAACTGTTCCAGGAATGATGTTTATTTTACAGACGGACTGCGCAATAAATTCTGCTATTTCTTAAACTGCTGCTAATCTTGACTACATTTATTGACACAAAAGTATGATTGTATTCCATGATCGTAATTGTAGTTCTCTCCACTTGACAGCAGTTCCAATACTTGAACAGTTCCAATACTTGAACACTTGAACACTGCAGTTACAAATTATTGAACACTATTTGTATATATTACACAGTTACATAGCAGTGGAGTGTAGACAACGAGGACGCCCATCCTAGACTTCATAGAAATAGTTCAAGAACACCCTGGAACACCAGGATAGTAGACCTTGAGGACAGTGAACCTTCACTGGTCTCACGAATTCGATTTGATTCCAAACAATATCCTGATGCATCTCATTAATTATTCTACATTGCTTCACATTGGGCGTGAATCGCAGATCTACAATTTTTATGCCGTTGCTAGAAAATTCCCGGTGAATATCATTATGATCTAATCCAGGCCTCTGTCCCTGGGACCACCACTCAGACTAAGCAGTAGTCGACAGCTGTCCACTGCGTGTGTATATAATATCTATTATTTTAGATATTTGCATTACGTTCATTATTCATGAAGACGCCTAAATCATCAGGAAATGTTTTGAAAAAGAAATCAAATGAAATTATTTATAAAAAATGATTTCAGTAGTGAAACTGGATTGCATGTCATGGACCACCCGCAATGCCGCCGCGGACCACCAGGGAGTGGCGGACCACCAGTAGAAAACCCCCCGTATAATCGATTACGGTTTGGTTTTGTACATGTGCGCTTAGTCAAACGGCATATCATTCATTCATTCATTCATTGTCGGAACCGCTTAATCCCTATCGGGGTCGCGGGGACCGGAGTTTATCCCGGGACTACAGTCGCAACCCTGGGCACACCCACTCACACAATCTCAGTTACACCACGCAAACGCAGGGAGAGCATGCATAGCTCTACATAGAAAAGGCCCTTCGGCCGACCCGGGGCTCAAACCCAAGATCTTCTCGCTGTGAGGCGACGGCGCTAACCATCAGTAGAAACCCGCCCCCCGTATAATCGATTACGGTCTGGCACTGCATCGATGTCGAATCGTCCACGTCTGCAAAGCGGTGCATTGATTATGTGATTAATTTCAACACCCCTACAGGACAGGGACTAAAAAACTTTAGTTATGCACCATGCAGAAACAAAAGCAGATCTTCTTGGCGTCTACACGTGCTGTTCTATCCAAGCCAAGTTCTCATCCACTGAGCCGTAAAGGCCTGACTTAATGTGCTCCAATCGTCTGTGTTGATGCGTCTCTATACATCGACCTTCACAGTTATTCCAGTTCGCTTTCTAATTACAAATCAATACTACATTAAATGCACTAATGCCTATTAATATTACAGCTAGCAACAACAGGCTGAAGCTTAACAGAGGTCTTGCGGCATTTCCCGTTACTACAGCACAGAGATGTTCGCAAGTCATTTTTTCAAGTCCGATTCAAGTCTCTGTTGACTGAAATGAACTTCTCTCATCAGACGCATGCCGATGAACTGAACTGAACTGAAATGAACTGAAAGCATGCACCGTACTGTCATCTATTATGGTACATACAGTATCAAAATTGATCAGAGCATGGTCACTTAAAAGGGCTATTATAACACAATGTGAAGAAGACAGTGAAAGCTTTGTTCGAAGTTTATAAATGTATTTTGAAATATTTGTGTGCTTTTTTTTGTTCTGCACCGCAGGATACAGGATGGTCAGTGTTGCTTTGATATCAGTGACTGGACGCATGTGTGGCGTTGCGTGCAATATAAAGGTAGGGAATAACACCAAGGCATCACCGGGCGCGTTCCGTAAAAGGGAAGTGCACACCTCAAGTAAAGCACACGCACATGCGACGCCAGCACTCAGCGTACGCAACGCCAACACAACGCTTTAGTAACGCACCTGGTGAAGCCTCCCTGGTACATTCAGTTCGCCATCGATTTCGCTACTGTCAAAACACTGGAAAAAACGAAAAGAATGAAATAAATTAAGATAAAAAACAATAATTTCATGAAATAAAGATGGTTAGCGAGTCCCAAATGGTCGAGTCCGAGTCAAGTCTCGAGTCTTTGAGTCTCGGGTCATTGATTGTGCAAAAGCACAGACTTTGTTTGGTTTGGGTTTTTTTTTTTTTACACTGGTCTTTACTGTATAGAGTTTTGGGTAATTTTCTTCTGCACAAACTCTGCACAAGATCCGTGACTTTCTTTCAGCCAAAAACTGGTCTCATATATATCCTGTGAGAGAGTGTGATAAAATATTGTTCACTCGTAGCATAAGTGGTCTGGACAGCGTGAGAGTGAAAGGACGAGTTTGGGCAAGTGCAAATGACCCTGACACTTGTTCAGACATTTCGGGCCACATTCAGATCCCATTAGAGACAATCAGCAATATGCCCTGTGACCCGACTCCACTCTCTGCACAGAGAGAACTGATCCACGGAGAGAGCAGATGTCCCCAAGACAACAAACTCGAGCGGTTGAGCAAAGCTAGTCCTATTTTTATACTGTTCTATTTTCAATCCTTTTAGAGGCTTGATATTTTCTGAAATGGAAAACAATCTCTAAGAAAAACATTTTATTGAGCAATACTGAGCGATGGCTGATGCACTTACACTGGATTTTCTATCTAGCACAGATTAAACGGGGTTCTGGGATGTAAAAAAAAAAATAAATTGAAAAAAAACTAGTTATTGGTGTCAGGGGTCAAGTCATGAGTTTTTCAGCTCACTGTGAATTAAAAAATAATGGACAGTGAGAATTTGACCTCAGGCAAAAGGGGCAGGAGACGTATGATGATTTTCTGCTGTTGTAATTAAACTTAAGAATTGCAGTCTGGGAGAATCTCTCCGTCTCAGGATTTGCTTCAGGATTTTTTTGACACTAATGTATCCAGACACACACACACACACACACCCACACACACCTGTCTCTGCTTGGGAAAGTTAAAAGGGATAAAAGATCGTCCAATAAATGGAAAAGTAATAGCAATATCAGCAGAGCTATAGAAATGTGATAGAGAAGGCTGAGCAAAGGCCCCCTTCTTTATAGCCTCTAATAACCCACTGCAGGAATACAAAAGCTCTCGGTGCACACAGCCTGTTCATCCTTCCCCACTAAAAACCTGATAGAACATGAGACAATTTAATTTATATATACAATCATATCTGTATAATTTAATACCATGTCATAAAAGACGTGCATTTGACCACATTTCCCATACTTCCCCGTTCCAACAGGACTGTAACGTGAGAAGAAGACTGTAAAGTGTTTTTTTTTTTTTCCCCCTTGTCCTGTCCCGATGCATTAGACAAGCAGGATGTATGGTCTGATTGCCTTGTGTAGTCGGGGCACATTTGTTCTGCAGTGGAGGAGTGTGGAAATCTCCTCGTTTTGCACATCGTAGATTTATTCCGACAGACAAAGCACACTAAGAACGGACAGGAAAGTGAAAAATATGTCAGAGAAAAGTGTGTGTGTGGGGTGGGGGGGAGGGAGGGGGGGTACACACGACAATAACAAGGATAACAACAGCAGCAATAACAACAACAATGGAAATTGCAAAGTAAACAAGTAAACAACAAAACAACCACAAAAAAAGAGAAGAGGATGTGTATTTTAGGTACGCTGCTGCCAGACATCAAAGATTCTGGATGGTCTTAACAATAAAAATATAATAAAATAAAATAAATAAATACATTATTTAAGCCTGGTACAAAAAGTTCACCTGTCAGTAGAACTGATGGGAGTATTAAGTGAAGATGACGCATTCTCCAGTTGCAATAAAACATCCGTATCTCTGTTTGATTTTTCTGCTGGATGCTCAAATCCGGATATATTCTGGACAGATTCTGTGCCTAACTGGCCTTTTTGATTCATGTGCAGTGACTCAACTCCGCCACAAATAAAAAAAAAAGCCTTTAAAGTGAAGGCACTGATCTATATTTATCTGAATATATCATACACTGATTTGCAACAGATCAGCATTCTGGGCCATATTGTGAGGCGAAATATGCCATGAAACAGCAGTTATATCATAGGGATGCGCGATAAGGGAATTGCCGGCCGACGCCGATATATTTTCATGCTTATATCTGCCAAAGTCGATACTGGTGCTGCTAAACAAGGAGTCGAGTCGAGTGTGTAAAGGGGCAGTTGGTGGCGTAACGGTAGGGTGTTCGCCCCCTGATCAGAAGGTCGCAGGTTCCAATCCAGGGCTGGTAAAGTTACCACTGAGCTACTCATGAGCAAAGTACCGTCCCCCTAGCACTGCTCCCCGGGCGCTTGTTAGCTGCCCACTGCTCCTTCAAGGATGGGCAAAATGCAGAGGTCACATTTCGTTGTGGTGCACTGTGTGCCGTGCTGTGGCGTGTTCACAATGACAAATAATCACTCACTTTCACTGGGTTTTGGCACAAAATTAGCGCCACGATTTCTAACAGTGCCAAGTCAAGCAAGCGTGAAAGCAGAGTTCGAGCGAAGGCGGAGCATTTGGAGCATAGTTCACAGTGTTTTAAGAAAAAAACTCACTTCCAAATAGGGTCAAATAGGGTACGTATGACACTCTATGTGCACTACCTAGTGCTTAGAGAGCCGTTAAGATACAACCCCAGCTATATCCTGAGATGCATACTAGCGTATAGAAAAGTATAATAAGAACGCCTTACCCACCGTGCTATTATGTGTGGCAGTACGCGGCTCGGGACACAGCCCCCTGACTTTGGACGTGTCTGGCACAAGAGCTACCAACCCGACGTACTATAAAATGTGTCATCAAATATCGTCTGGAAATATCGGACAAATCTAAGCATCGGTCGGATGCCAATATGATTCCGATATTATCGTGCGTCCCTAGTTATGTTATAGAAATGTGGCTACACATATGCACATATATCTCTATAAAAAGCTTAGCATTGTGGGTAGAAAAGATTGGTAAACGTCCACTGGCATGAGCTCAGAACTTGCCCACTTCACATCGGCCTGAGAGAATGGTAGATTGTAAATGTGAGAACATACTTTATGTTAATAGGCATCAAGTGGACGAAGCAGGAAGAGGTGTAATGAGAATATATGCTTTGTGCTGGACACTCATTATGTAATGTTTGCGAAGTGAAGGCAGCACAGCGGGCAGAAATGATCAATTGTAGCAGAATGTGTGGTTCTGTGTGTCTAAAACGCTAAGAAGGCCAGGCAGGACTTCAAAAGCAATCAGTGTTGACCGGTTCTGTTTTTCTGTGCAAATGGTATGTCAGTCAGACTCCAAATATTATATATATTTTAAAATCTCAATATCTACTGTGCCTGATTTTAAAAATAGCACAAATTTTTATAGCACTTTTAATTGTTTTATTTCTTTTTTTTGTCTTTATTTTTATTTCTTCTCTTATTACTTTTTTTTCTTTAATTTTAACATTTTAACATTGTTTCTGTAAAGCACATTGAATGACCCTTGTGTATGATAATGTGCTCTGTAAATAAACTTGCCTTGCCAAATACAAAAGAATAGTTTTGTGAAGAAACTATCTGACCGGAGAAACCTGCAAGAACACACACACGTATGGTCTTGTGTGTGTGTGTGTGTGTGTGTGTGTTCACGCATGTATTTACAGGTAGATGCATGCATGAACATGCATGCACATGCATGCATACACAGTACACATGCACAAATATCACTACAATGTGTGTGTGAGGTGTGTTTTTGTGGTGTGTGGTCTGAGATTAGACACATGCGGAAACACACAGGCATGCAAACTCACACACACACACACAGTCTTGTATTACTATCTTTATGAGGTCTTTCCATAGACTCCCATAATGACTAAAGTACATAATTTTACACCTACACCGAACCCTAACCCTAACCTTAACCTCAGTAACCAAAAGCACATCTTTTACCTCTTTTAGTTTCTCAAATAAAATCAGCACATTTTCTATAAAGTCATTTTTCCTCATGGGGACCTCTCAAATGTCCCCACAAAGCCCAAAAAAACAGATAAAAGTGATTTTAGGGGACAAAAGGTCCCCACAATGCGATAAATACATGTTCACACACACACACACACACACGCACGCAAAAAGAACAAACATGCACATCCGTTCAGCATGTGTGTGGAAGAGTGTTGGCGTCAGTAAAAGTGTGTCTGCATTTGCACATTTAGAGTGTATATATTTTTGTCCAAGGGCAATGAAAAGTGAATGGCAAAACTTCCATTTCGACACCACAAGAGACATGTTTTTACTATTATGAAAGCAACGTCAGCGATGCTTCATATCTAAAAAGTCCTTCAAACGCTGCCCAGTCTGGCCAGCAAGTGGATCCAAACAAGCATGTGAACGTCCATCGATTTCAGAAGACAGATATCGACTACGGCGGCGGCAGGTCTACTCCAAACTCTGGGTGAAGGATGGCTCGGCAAAGAAAATGCGCTCTTGCTGCCCAACATATCAAATAAGGCCGTTGTGTCTTACTTTAAAGACGCTTTGTTCCTCTGCTTTATGCCTTTCACTCATCTCCGTCACAATCAGCTCCCCACACTCTCCTGCCCAGCCAGAAAGAGCTGTAAGGAAATAATGGGAGATGCATTTCAAATGACCCTCGTTGATGCGCAGACACTGGACAAAAATGAAATGAATGAAATAAATTAAGATAAAAAACAATAATTCTATGAACTAAAGATTGTTAGCGAGTCCCAAATGGTTGAGTCCAAGTCAAGTCTTTGAGTCTCGGGTCATTCAAATGACCCTCGTTGATGCGCAGACACTGGACAAAAACGAAATGAATGAAATAAATTCAGATTTGAGGGTCAATCTGTGTTATTCATTCACATGCCGACACTTCCGAAGTGGAGAATAATGGAGCCGTGATGGTTTTAAAATGACGCAGGCCAACGGTAAACAAGGGGATGGCTGGCCACACACAAAACACGTGCAAAATGACACAGACACAGAGTTTGTTTTTCTTTTACAAGTTTTCCTTTGTTTTACGGGACATTCGGTCCTCTAAAAGTGAGGCAGTCGTTAGCGTAACGGTCAGGGAGTTGGCCCTGTGATTGGAAAGTCGCTGGTTCAAGTCCTGAACTGGTAAAGGTACCACTAAGGTACTCATGAGCAAGTTCTTGTCCCCAAGCACTGCTCCCCGGGCGCTGCACTCCTTTAGGGACGGGTCAAATGCATCTATAGGTCACCATTCGTGGTGCGCTGTTGTGCTGTGGTGTGTTCACAATGACAAATAGTCACTCACTTTCATTTACTATGTATTAGAGGTTGACCGATTGATTTTTCAGAGCCGATATTGATTATTGTTAGATAACGGGGCCGATAACCGATACTCGGAAATAGAGCTGGGCAATATGAACAAAAACATTATCACGATATTTTTCATCATATTGATCGATTTCGATAATTATCACGATATATTGTCATATTGTGGTTTTTTTTGGATTCTTATACAGACTGAATGAACAAGTTAAAATAATCAAACAATATTAAATAAATAATTTTCAACAAATTTCTACTTGAAGAGCCCTGAGAACTGGGGCAAAAAGAAATTTGCCGCTGCCAAAGAACAGCTAAAAAGAGCTGTCACCACCTCAGTTCCAGAGCGCTTTCTCGGTGCTTGTTGTTGCTAAGTTACGAAAAGCGTCATCTGGCACTTTCACGTTCGTATTTTATTACTTTTTTCCCAGGCGGCATTTGTTGTCAAAGCGTCCGCCGTAACTATAAAGCGCTGCACTTTCATCGCCTTTTTTCACTCACTGCGGCATCTTTTCTAAGGGCCGCGACAAATAATATTTAACGCTACGTAACGGGTGCGCTTGCTCTTAATCTTGCAGACTCCAGCAGGGGCAGTGTACACCATAAAAGCGTCCAGTTTGCCGTTAAGTGACGGAAGAAGAGGAAGAAGTAGAAAGCGGCAGTGAGAGAAAACATTTCGCTGTGAAATGAGGAAGATAAAAAATTATTTGCATTCGGATGTTACAAAGGTGCAAAAAAACCCGGCGGAACCGCTCAGCCGTGTTGATAGTAAACAACGATGCTGACGTCACGTGTCAAAACTTTAACATGCAACCGCCCCAATTTTCGCTGGTACTGCAACTCTCATAAATTTATGACGACATGCTCAGCGGTTGTGTCAAGAACGCTGAGAACGCGTGCCAGCCATGATGCGCTCGCGTAAGCGCTCTGAACGTTAAGTATATCTCGGCACGCGAATGTTTACCGCGCGGCTTTTTCGTGTGTTATGGGCAAATTTGCATCGTTGTGCTGGCGTTATGCCAAGCTACGTGATTGGCCAAACATACTGTCTATCTTAACGCGCTGTCGCATAGTGGACAAAGAAGTATGACCGAATTTTATAGCTTAGTTTATCATCGTTATCGTCATCACATTTTTCTCGATAAAATATCGAGAACGTTTTATCGCCCAGCACTAGTTGGAACCAATATGCTGCAAAAAAAAAAGAAGAAGAAAATCTCAGCTGAAGCTCAGCTGAAACTCTCTCCTCTTCTCCTTCTCGGAGCGTCACTCTGCACTTGTGTGTGAGTGTAGTCTGAGTGACAGCAAGGCTTCAGTGTTCATTGGCTACTACTATCGTGACATATAACCCATTAGAGACTGCTGTGGGCGGAACATTAAATGAAGCAGCGAGTCAAGAGCAAGCGGCGCAGAGAGAAGAGACGGCAGCGGAGTCACAGTAGCGCACCTTGTAATATCGGTGATGGTCCAAATTAAACACTGATACCGATAATTGTCGAAATGCCTAACACCGGTCTGGACGAAAATCTGTCGAGCCTTACTACGTATTTATTAATTCCTCACTCCCGCCTAAAACACGAAGACACACGCGCCACCTAAACCACTGCTAACAACAGCCACACAACTGTCAGTAATCCCAATCTCACGAACGACAGTCAGTGCTACAAAATTATTACTTATTGTTGAGAAAAGATCATATTCATTTAGTATGATCATTTACATTTATGACAGAGAAAAGTCTCTCTGGAGAAACCTGGCATTAAAGCGCCTTACTCAGGGGCCCTGCGATGGATGACACTCTCGTCAGATTCTAATTCTCAATTTTATAGTCACCAACACAAGATTTTGACCCCTCGGACCACTGCCCCGGATGATCAATTCCAAAAATATCTCCCGCATCTGACATAAATCAATCGGCCATCTCTAACTGTCTACCTATTTATTAATTTGACAGAGGTCGTCACCTAACAAAGAGATACCACTTTATGACACGCATTAGTAAATAAACACACATTATTAGAACCCGCTGGTGGCAACTGAAAGTCGCAGCATTGTTGTGCCGAAGGTTAACGAGTTATGACGGCTGATGAGAGAACCTTTCACAATACTCTGTAAATGGAGCGCTTTCGCACAAAGCCCTGGGCATGAATAACAGCATACGGCACGACGCTGCAGCCTGGAGTGCTGAAGTCGTGGGTGGACCATTTTAGAGAATTCATTTCTTCTCGGTGGCTGCTGGGAAAGCGTATCAACCTGAAAGTGCTTTCTTTGTGTGTTGATATGTTGTTTGTCAAGGAATAGGCAAACAGTAAGTTGCAGGCTGTTACACTAGCAAGGTTGGTAATGCCAACCTTGTGTATGTGTGTTTGTCAATGTTGGGGAAAAAAACAAAAATGTGACCCTCCACGGCAAAACCAGTCGCTTGTCGCAAATTTTTAAATTTGAGTTATTGTTTCATGAAAGGGTATAAATCAAGCTTCAAAACGATACCTATATCGAATGAATCGGACGACATATGACTGAGATATCAACATTCAAAGGAGTCGGGTTTCTCCTGTCACGCCAAGTGAGAAACGGAGAAATCTGCCTTTGAAGTTGACTATCGACGTAGCACTCACAGACGCTTGGTGCGGTCGCAGCTACGTTTGTATTTACGGTAGCCTTCGCTGCATTCACCGTAGATTTACCGTAAATATTGAAGTAGAGCAGTCAAAACAGAAACTTTCAACATTCTGCTGGAATTGAATTCCTCACCTCAAGAAAGTCAGGTTTTTAGGATGGAAAGGGTAAGTTTTTCAGCGAAATTTATTTACAACAGTACAGTACAGACCTTCCACTGTTTCAAAACACTAAAATAAAAAAATCCAAAGTTTTACCCCACGCAACATAAACGCTCGTTTTTCTAGGACAGCGACAAGCGACTGGTTTCGCCGTGCAGAATCACAAATTAAAACAAGCTGTAACTTAATATGAACACATGAAGTGAAATCTAATATTTGCCAAAGCAGTAATGATACTGTACTGTCACTGTATGAACCGGGAAAACCAATGTGATCCGACAGAAAGACTTTTCTTTTGTGTGAAATTTTGTTCGTGAAACAGCTGAAATTATTTTGTCAAAGCTTTTCTTTGACAAAATAATTCTAAAGCTGCTTCAGAAAGTGTTATGAAAGCTTTTCAAGACGCTGTGCCATCCTCTGCCCATAAATGGAGCAAAAAAAAAACCGAAGAAAAGTACGAAATGATGGAGCCCAGTGTAGCTTCCTCTTCTCTTTTCAGGGTTCTTTAATTCGTTACAATGACAGAGTGAAGGATGGCGGGATGGAAGAAAGCCTCCTACGTAGCGCCACGCAGCCAAAGGTTGGCCCCCGTCTCTGCCAGGTCCTAACGCGGCGTTAAAAAGGCAAGTCTGAGAATGGATGCATATTCAAATGTCTCATTTCCATTTTGATTATTTCAGCTGTAACAAGACGGCATTTGCATAATCATCGGGGCGTACACATAGATCTGGGAGAAACAAAGACGAAGCGGGAGCGAAGATAATGGCAGCAGAAATAGACGACTGAAACTTAAAATATCAGTGGATTAAGATAAGGGTGTGGGTTTCATAACGCAGCCAGCCGGAAAGCGGGCATGCGCGAACACATAACATTGTCGCACATATAACAAAGGCGCAGGAAATGAAAAACGCACCCCAGTGCGACTGAAAAAGCAGCGTAGCCAATGCACCTTGTTATTGACAACCAAATTTGGCACTTACTTCAGCCCCAAGTCACTCTTTTCGCACATCAATAAGGCTATAAGTCAAAAAGACACTTGCGTAATAAAATGGATTAACCCATTACCTTTAATGTGCCGCAGTATGGGGGCAGAGTCGTAAAAACAAATGAGATTGATACCTTAATTTCTCTTGCAGGAGAGACAGCGAGAGAGACAGAGACAGAGACAGAGAGAGAGAGGGAGAGCGCTAATGTGTTGCTGGACTGAAATTTCACAACACGGAGAGCTCAATTATTACAACATCCTGCGAGTGAAGAGTGCCACAGTCCATATGCCCACTGCTGGAATCTCTGCAGCTGTGTGTGGGGGTGTGTGTGGTCAAACACTAATGCCGTCCACCGAGACGCCTTTTGCGCTCGGGCCGGTAGCACCATAACAGCAGGCAGATGCCACCAATTATCCAGGAAACGCACACATGCCCTCACACAAACACACACACAAACACCACCCACAGAGCACCGTGCCAACTTATTAGAGCAGCTCTATTGTAACGATGAATTTCCTGAAAGCGATGTATGCGACTAATGGCCAAAATGAATGACTCATCGTGTGTTGTCTGTTCCACTCTGAACGTAATCCCTATCTAACGCATCAGCAATCCCAAGAAACAAGGCGATCCACTTTACGCCGTGACCGCACTAGACTCACAGAGTGCAGACCCAGATGTGGTCATCAACACTGAGCACCACGGTCACAGGACACCTCTCCGCACACATTAATTATGAGCTTCATCAATCAATACTCATGCAGCTCCTAAATGTTTCATGGATCAGTCGAATTAGTTTTAACTCAACGTTTTTAATATATTTTGGTAACGTTACAAGAAGAGATATTGCTGAAAATTCACAACTTTGACTAAAATTGCTTTTTAACCTCTAAATATGTTGCCAGAAATAATAGGTGTGTAAATCACAAGTTTCATCACGATACATCATTATATCGATTCAACAGACAATAATTTGATATCTGTTAGTATTACAAAGCTTGATTAAATTCAGTTCCCGCATTACATTAGAACCACTGCTGGGTGAAGTGAATAACTGTGAACCGGCCACAGGGTCATGGGCGCCCAAAGCTCACTGATGCACGTGGGGAGCGACCCAAGCTGACCCCTGTCCACTGCCAAAAGGGACAAAAATGGGCATGTGAGCATCAGAATTGCACCATGAAGCAATGGAAGAAGGGGGCCTGATGTGATGCATCGTGTTTACCGTTACAGGGTGGACAGCAGGGTGCGTGTGCGTCACTTACCTGAGGAACACATGGCACCAGGATGCACTACAGGAAGTGTGATGGTTTGGGCAATGTTCTGCTGGGAAACATTGGGACCTCCCATCCATGTGGATGTTACTTTGACGCGTACCAATTACCTAAGCATTGTTGCAGACCATATACACCCCCCCCCACACACACACACACAGAAACAGCATTCCCTGATGGCTGTGGGCTCTTTACCAGGGCCGGTAAAGTTACCACTGAGGTACTCATGAGCAAAGTACCGTCCCCAAGCACTGCTCCCCGGGCGCTTGTTAGCTGCCCACTGCTCCTTCACAGATGGGTTAAATGCAGAGGTCACATTTCGTTGTGGTGCACTGTGCGCTGTGCTGTGGTGTGTTCACCATGACAAATAATCACTCACTTTCATGAAATAGAAACGAACGCGGAAGGATGCTGTTCGTAACTTAGCAACAACAAGCAGCGAAAAAGAGCTCTGCAAGTGAGGTTTTGACCGCTCTCAGCTCGAAAAAACACATTTGGTGGACACAGGCTCTTAACGCTACAGCCGCGACTACAACGCCTGCACCAACAATCACCCCTGCAGCCGGCATCGACATCAAGAACGTTGAATCTACGCTGTAGACAAAAGTTCCACTGCAGCTTTAGGTAATTAGTGATCTCTCTGTTTTAGTTATTGTAATTGTAATAAATGTTTTGTAGTTGAAGCATAAGAAATGTTTGAAATTAGTTTGGGGCTTATTTATTATTACTGTATTTTTATGTTGATACAAACTAGATATTAAAGACTATTAAAGAGCAAGGTATCGAAATGAAGTACCGAACGCCAGGTACCCGTACCGATATTGGTTCAGACGTGAAAGGTACCCAACCCTAGTGTCACGCGCACTCACTCCCACAGCCGGTAGTTGGATTGGGACGCGGTTCAAAGGGTCTTTAAAGAGTCATTTTCTCGCGACGCATCGCTCTGCCATTTGAGTCACCCGGCCCACCTTCCGACCCTGTCGGCTTCTACTGTGAGTACTCTCAGTTATTGGATTATCTCTTCGATTAGAGTGTGTGTCTTTAGAACGCGGATTTATTGTGGAAATCCTAGCTCTTTGTGTAAGAGGGTTCTTAAATCAACTCGCGTGGCAATCCTACCTAATCCTAATCCTACCTAACCACCACGCTACACGGGCTAACGGCTAACGAGTAGCAGTTTGCTAAATCCTAACCAGATCACTGGCGAACTGTGAAAGTTAGGCATTCGGTTCAAATCCTAACCAGATCACTGTCCTAATCGTGACGAAGTCCGACAGCCGCCTAACCCGGCCACAGAAAGATTGTTTAACGGCTGCCTTTCCTGTCAAATCCTAGTAAGATCACTGACGAACCTGATACCTAGCCCTGCTACAATGGTTCAGGAATGGTTTGAGGAGCACAACGACGAGTTTGAGGTGTTGACTTGGCCTCCAAATTCCTCAGATGTCAAACCCACCGAACATATGTGGGATGTGCTAGAAAAACCAGTCCGATCTATGGAGGCCCCACCTCGCATCTCACAGGACTTAAAGGATCTGATGCTGACATCTTGGTGCCCGATACCACAGCACATCATCAGGAGTCTAGTGGAGTCCATTCCTCAATGTGTCAGAGCTGTTTTGGCAGCAAAAGGGGGACCAACAGAATATCAGGCAGGTGGTCATAACGTTATGCCTGATTGGTGTATATATTAATATATATATACATTTTTCTTCTTATATATATATTTTCTTTTCTTCTGTAGCGTCAAATTTCCATACAGGCCACAGAGCTGCCAGATTCCTGTCGCTGCAGGTTATGGAGTCAGTATTGCAGGATGCTGCAATAAATCTGCAACGCTTGAGTGCGAGTTCCTTTTAAGTCTCCATCTCCTATTCACACACTCAAAAGCCCTCAGACGGTGCACGGACACAGCCGAGTCTTTCACCCAAGCTTGAAAGCTCCTGCCTCCTCTCCACACATGGCTTCAAAGTGTCTGGTGCGAAGACAGAGCACACTTCCCCAATATTACTAATGTGTGTCCTCCCCTTTCAGGGCCTTAGTCCATCATGAAAGGAGAGTGCCGTCTTGACCTTTTAAGGAGAGTTTCCCAGTATCACCCACAGCACCAAGCAAGCTATCGTGGATGTTCTGGTACTTGTCCTTGTGCTTTATTTAGGATAAAGCACTACATTTAACTCTTTCAGCAGCCCCTGTTCACAAAATGGCTCTTCTCCTTCAGAACAGGACCTCATTTCAGCATTATTCACAGTATCATTCATTTTACTCTTTTAGGTTTTTCTTGTACTGAACTTTATGAAGTCAGTTATACAATTTGACCTTTGAGGACACAGTTGGTGGTAAAAACGCTGGAACATAATAATTACTTGAGCATTTTTACCTTTAGTGATATGTTATTTGCATATGGACCAAGAGGTCAGAGGCTTCAAATCCAGCTCCATCCTACTGCCAGAACTAACCCCCCCACTGAGTATTAGAGCAAGATCCTCAATCATCAAGCTGCTAAATGGAGACTGTCCCTGAGTTGCTCTGGGTGCCGTAAATGTAAATGACATTCACTTCAATGCACAGGATGCAAACTGCTCAACTGGGAGACTGGAACACTACTGTTGCATGTCTGAAATAGGAAGTTTTGCCAAATAAAATAAATTACTTTCACTTATTTCTTTTCACTTTCACTTTGTAGGCAAAATGCTCTTCATCAAATGTGACCCTCCACGGCAAAACCAGTCGCTTGTCGCAACGGAGGTTTCCGAGAAAAACGAGCGTTTATGTTGCGTGGGGTAAAATTTTGGATTTTTTGTTTTTAGTGTTTTGAAACAGTGGAAGGTCTATACTGTACTGTTGTGAATAAATTTCGCTGGAATACCTTTTCCATCCTAAAAACATGACTTTCTTGAGGTGAGGAATTCAATTCCAGCGGAATGTTAAAAGTTTCTGTTTTGACCGCTCTACTCCAATACTTACGGTAAATCCACTCGTTGACTAGCGTGAAAATATTTCTCTGGAATCCATCTTCGTCTCCCGAGTTCAGTTAACCTAACGCAGGTAGGCTACCGTAAATGCAAACGTAGCCGCGACCGCACCAAGCGTCTGTGAGTGCTACGTCGATAGTCAACTTCAAAGGCAGATTTCTCCGTTTCTCACTTGGCGTGACAGGAGAACCCCGACTCATTTGAATGTTGATATCTCAGTCATATGTCGTCCGATTCATCTGATATAGGTATCGTTTTAAAGGTATGATTTCATAATAGTAAACAAGCAACTGGTTTTGCCATGGAGGGTTACAAATAAACAATTCATAAATATGATATTGTAAAAAAATTGGTTTATTGTTTAATTATGACTTAATTGTAAAAGTATTACAACATTGTTAGTATCAAAAACTTCTGTCTATTTGGACTCCTTGATATATTACATTACTTTTACGACTTTAGGCCGAAGCTCTTTCAAAGAGTGACTTTCATTTTCTAATTACAGTAACGTTCTCCCTGCAGCAATTTGGGGGTTTTGCTTTTGGGATTTGAACCGCAATCTCATGATCATTAACACAGGGTTTCAGTCACTCACACCACTGCATCACCACTGTCCATACTTGCCTTTTAGATGGCACGACTGAAGTAGAAAACTTGTGGACCAAACATCAGAGCAATCCAATTAAGCCGATAAGGAAAACTGAATGACAAGGTAAGGCCTCGAAGAGAGGAGAACACCTTCAGGCCCGCGGCGAGGACGATCGGTGTATATTGTAGAGGACAGAAGTTAATCCCAGCCTAATCCAAATGAGACCACGTTAGCAGGAGCAGGCCTAGATTGAAGAAGAGCCACAGGGGGAAAAGAACACATTAGCCCTCACAAGCACCCGTCTGAACCAATACGACACCTGCAGTGTCGGGTCACGAAAAATCCCCTACTGCTCTGATCTACCTGCAAACAGAAGGCGATGGCTAGGTTACTCCACTGTTACTGCCAGCTCGGGGAACTGTGTGGAATGATTTCATCTGGATTTGACACATATGAAGCTCCCTGAACTCACTTTCTCCTCCGGCAAAGTCGACACAAAAAGAAACCAGACGATCCTGTTTGCACTCAGCCACAGTCAAGTCTGAAAACCCTCGAGTCACAAGTCTTAAACCGAGAAAACATTAAGCAAATTAATAAAAAGGCAAACAAAAAACACCCACGATGTCAACATGAGAAATGCCCCCAGCTGAGTCTTACATAAAAAAGGAATCATGTTTAATTTATTTAAACCGGTCATTTACCAAAAGAACAGCCCACAGCATCAACAGAAGACTCATGTGGTGAGTCGCCCAGAAGCACAAAGAGCGAACGCATTCGGCTGCCTTGAGGCCAATGACGACTTTATTGCCAATTTATCACTGAGAGAAAATAATCAATGCCCTCAATTTGGAAAAGGGTGCTGAAAGAGTCTTGATAAAAGCCAAATAAAAAGCCTTCAAATGGGATCCGCTCCCCCAGTTGTCCCTCATAATTCGTCTTGTTATCATTCTCCAGTGGAAGTAATCGGACAAGATCTTTGTTCTGACTGAAGAATGCAGTCTCTAAATGGACTGTTCTCTTAATAAATTGTTTAAATAGAGATGCTTAATGCCTTAACTTTCATCACTGTCATCAGCAGTTGTACACTCTCACACACACAAACACAGCCACACCGAAAAATACAGGTTGCCGAACAGGATATCACGACAGGAAATTAAAAACGGCTTAAAAACCCGACACAAATTGAAGTGGGCTCCATATTACACTCCGTAACGAACAAGAGCGCATGACAGTGCTCTGCCAGCATTCCTGCACCAGCAGTGGGTCACTTAATTTGCTAGTTCCACTCTGGGATGCAATATGCTTTTAGAATCAGTCTTAAATGAGGTACAGGTCAAAAACAGAGACTCTGTTACAATGCTGGCTAAGCTTAATTCCATGTAGAAATGAACTAACTGAAAGTGCAAAGCCTCTTTTTTTGAACTCTTGGAAGATTCACAGCCAGAGTCAGCAGAGGAGGAGACACTACTGAATGAAATTCTAGACCCAAGGGCGGAGAACATGGAGGTTACAAATGATAAGTGGCAAGTACCTTCCATAAGTCAGCGGGATGCAGCTCTGGTGAGAGTATTGAACTTTAAATCTTACGTGTTACGTCAGAACTCGGCTCACACTCCATTTCCCCATCCTGCATTATACCTCACAACTTGAAGTTCTCTAAAGCATAAAAAAATGGCCAAACTCTGGCGACTGCCTCCCTTCCTGTCTTTCTGCACCTTTGCAATCCTGACAGTTTTATCCTCCGTGTGCAGTGAGCTTAATGTATTGGTAGCAGTATAAATCACGCAGCGTTTAACGTATATAAATACCAGCATTTCTTTGCAAAATAACGAATGCAGCCCTAGTTACAGTTGTAACGCTGTACTGAGAACAGACTCAAATACATAACGATAATCGAAAAGGATTCCATTTATTATCAGCAGGGATGTGCAAAAATCCAGATAAAAACATGCAGGATAAAAGAAAAAAAAAGATGACAGTCAGTGGGGCAAAGCAAGCACAAGAACAACAGACCAAAATGTGATCCAACAGACAGGCACGATAATCCATAAACGTGACACAGTCAGCCAAAAAATAAATCCACAAAAACAGTGTAATCCACAATGACCACGCAAGAGACAATACCCGGGTAGTCATGACAGGAAAGCGCTCAGTATGCTTTATCGCACATAGACAACACTTTGCAAAGACGCAGCTGGTGGCGTAGCGGTAGGGTGTTCGTCCCGTGATCAGAAGGTCGCCGGTTCGAATCCAAGGCTGGTAAAGTTACCACTGAGGTACTCCTGAGCAGGTATTGCTCCCCGGGTGCTAGCTGTTGTAGTAGTAGTAGTAGCTGCCTGCTGCTTCTTCATGGATGGGTTAAATGCAGAGGTCACACTTTGCTGTGGTGTGTTCACAATGACAAATAATCACTCACTTTCACATGGGAAACAATGGATTATTTTTTGTTCTGTGACAGAACTGGATAGAATTTACATGATCCTAATCTAGCATCACAGGTCTGTCAGAAGACCTGGAGCAGGAGTCCGGAGCTGCTTTGTGAGAGAAACTCCATTCTGGATCACATCTGGGGCCTTACAACAGTATTAAATTCTACTCAATACTAATATCTAAATCTGATATGAATTAAATAATCGAAAACATCTATCATTAATATTATTCATATTTTCAACTAATTCGTCAAGGTAGCCAGCCAAGATAGAGATTTTTTTTACACTGAAAGTTGGTTTGTACCATAAACGTTTGAAAGTACAAGTGCACATTTTAATTTACCGGTCCGGGACTTGTATCGGAGGATTGCTGGGCTGGTAAAGGTACTACTGAGGTACTCACGAGCGAGTTTCAGCCCCCAAGCGCTGCCAAAAGCTGCCAATGATCTTTACAGAAGGGTCAAATTTCGTTGTGGTGCAATGTGCGCTTTGCTGTTATGACAAATATTAACTTACTTAAACTCACTTATTGTCACGCGCACTCCACTCCGCGGCCGGTAGTTGGAATGGGACGCGGGCGGTCGCGGTTCAAAGGGTATTTAAGGTTTCACTTCCTCGCGGCGCGTCGCTCCGCCATTAGAGTCCACCCGGCCCTCTTCCGATTCTCATCGGCATCAACTGTGAGTACTCCCGTTATTGGGTTCATCTCTTTGTTAGAGTGTGTGTCGCTAGAACGCGGATTATTGTGGTAATCTTTACTCTTCGCGTAAGAGAGTTCTTATATCAACTCGCGTGGCTTTCTTGCCTACTCGCTCTCTTAGCCGCGTTTGGGCTAACCAGCACGCTACACGGGCTAACGAGTAGCAATTCGTCACATCCTAACCAGATCACTGTCGAATTGTGAAAGTGTGGCATTCGATTCATATCCTAATCAGTTCCCTGTCCGAATCGGAGAGCATTCCCACTGGAAGTTTGCTCGTGTCTGCCTTTCTCGTCAAATCCTAACCAGATCCCCGACGAATCTGACACTTATGAATCGCTAAAACTTTCCACACAGAGGCATACAGAATCTGTCACCATTTCACTGATAAAGAATTTGCACGACAAAATCTACTTTTCAGTGGCAAGAAAAAATCTCACAATCCCCCACCCACATTTTGCTACTATATTTCTTAGGGCGAACTCGGAGTCAATAGTGAGATACTGTCGACTTCATTTATTCGCTCAGGTCGGGCATCTAAACACGTCCCAAATGGTTTAGAGCAATAAGCAGTACATCAAGACACAACGGTCTGCGGCAAAGAGACCTTTTGCCCCGGCACTACTTATTGATGCCACTGAAGAACCTTGGCTTTATTTCCTCGGAAAAGAAAACCTTCCGCTAAACAATCAATGCGACAACAGAGTAATGGAGTGCATTTTGGAAGCTGACTCACTATCGTATTTTGCGCATGAGCATGGGAACGGCTAACGGGCACATATAGATTGAAACCGACTGTGGCAAACGGTGTCTCGACAACAGAGGGCCAGTCACAAAGCAGCGATTAGGACAAGAGAGGGAGAGTCTGACAGTTCCTATTACGTTGGAGCATTCAAGCAAGAGACCCTCTTTTACGATCCCCAATTGGACTCCTCTCCACCCCATCGGCCTACTGTGCTGGGATTGAAATGGAGTACATGGCGGCGGCTACAGCGAGGATGAGCTGCCGTGTAGGTAATAGCACACTGTTCTGCTTCAGGCCTTTTAGTGCCTCAGGGTGGAGTAGAAATGACAAAGCGGGACATTTTCGCTTTCCCTTCTTTTAGGGACAACGCCGACGCTCCATTTCACCACGTTTAAATGGAGTCACAGGAACAATTTCCATAGCCTTTTTGTCGGCATGCTTCGATTTTGCCGATACAAAGGGAAGAAAAGATAAACTAGAACAATACCAGCCAACGACACTGGAAATGACATCGGAATTAAGACGGCGAGCTGGGTTCAACTGCTGTGACACAAATACCTTTATCTTCCACAAAATGGCTTAGTCGTAGTTCTGAAGAAATATGCCTCATCTAAAGAAGATCCAGAATGTAACTCCAACTGTGAAAGAGTTCACTTCTTCTTTTATACCTGTGTTAAATGTGTCACACAGTTGGTGGTGTAACAGCAGGGTGTTCGCCCCGTGGTCAGAAGGTCACAGGTTCAAATCCATGGCCGGTAAAGTTAACGCTGAGGTACTCATGAGCAAGGTACCGTCCCCAAGCACTGCTCCCCGGGCGCTTGTTAGCTGCCCACTGCTCCTTCATGGATGGATTAAATGCAGAGGTCACATTTCGTTGTGGTGTGCTGTGCTGTGTTCATAATGACAAATAATCACTCACTTTCATTTTTCACTAACTGTACGCTCTGACATTTCTATCACAGCGCCAAGTCAAGCAAGCGCGTAAGCATCGAAAGAGTCAAGCGAGGGCGGTTCATTTCGAGCTTAGTGCACAACATTTGAAGAAAAAGTCACTTCCAGTCCTATGTGGTGTACCATGTCTAATAGAGCATGTGTGACAGTCCGCGTTTTGGAACACAGCACATGTGTGAGCTCGCCATCCCTAAGTGAGGCAAACACGCAATTTACTTTTAATTTACGTTTTTTTTTTTTCAAAAATCCCACTGCGTGCTCAGAATTTTGGCTCAAAATAACGCCATAAAATCCCACCTCGGACTTTGGACATGCCTGGCATGAGCACTACCTTTCTGACGTACAATAAGTGCCTCATAAATGATCAGCGGAATATATTGGCGTCCGACCAATGACTTCGAAAAAACAATTATCGGCCGATTCTGAGATTATTCCGATATTATCGTGCATCCCTACTGGCGGTGTCTGAGAAAAAAAACCCTTTTTCAGAACGAAAACAACATGATCTGTGTAATTACCCAGCAATACTTTCATTAGAGATGGGCCGATACCACTTTTTTATGTCCGATATCGATACCGATATTGTAAATTTGGATATCTGCCGATACTGATACAAATCCGATACAGTCACAGTCTTTTTTTACATAAAATAATGCTTTAAAATGTCTGAATACATGACTGAGATTATTGTTATGCTTAAAGAAATGCTTGATTTAAATACTGTTTTCCTACTAAAACAATGTAGTAATTACACACACTCATGTATATGCTCAATTATTTGTTCTCAAAAATTGTTAGTTTAGACATATAAATATTTCTTCTTTCTTATTGATTACATTATAACATGAAATGAAATAGTGAAGTTTGTCATTTTGAACCAATTTGGCCTATAAGATGAACTGCTTTTGCAGCACTGCAAAAAATACCTTTTTCAAAATAAGAAAAAATGTACTATTTTTGGGACAAAAAAAATACTTATTTCAAGCAAAATTATCTGCCAGTGCAGCAAGAAAATTGCACTTGCTAAGACTTCTTAAAACAAGATAAATTTTCTTGAAACAAGTCAAATAATCTAAACAATATTCAGTCTTACCAAGAAAATAAATCCAAAAATGGTGTAACAAGATTAAAATGCTGAATTCAAGTCAATTATACTTGTACAGATTTTATTTTTTGCAGTGAGAGAACTACATTTCCCACGATTCTCTAAGCGTCACAATGAAGCGTTGGGCGCGCGTTCCAGAATAAACGATGGAAAATCTATGGGAAAATCGAAATAAACGGCAGAACTGTGAGTAGAACGCTGGTTGTTGTGGTTATTTATCAGCTAAAATATGGTTTGTGTCTGTAATAAAGGGGACATTTTGACCGAACTGGAGCATTTTGCGAGTAATGGTGCTCATTAACAAAGCGCGCGTGTTTACATCGCGAAAAATGTCATTTATGCGTTTTTATGTATTTACTTCTGTTTTAGTGCAGGAACATCTCACAAATACTTTCACATACAGAGGGATCAGGTCTCGTCTTGATCGCGCCATTGAAAACGTTGTGTCCGTGCGAAACACAAGCAGAGCATGCTCTAGCAAGTAAAATGAATTAAACCAAGCTTCGATTCTAGAAAAATTGCCTCGACCATTTTATGTAACAGACTTATTCGAGTTATTGGAACAATCGTTTCAGCTCGACTTTACTGCAATGCCACTTCCCATGCATAACGAATTGAGCGCGCACGCATTTACAGATCGGCTCAATAGAATGGCCCGATGCCACCGATACCCGATCCAGCCGTTTGAGCCAGTTATCGGACCAATACCGATCCACATATCGGATCGGTTACATCTCTGATTTTCATATGACTCAAATCTATTTGTTGTCATTAATTCAGAAGCCAGAAGCTTAATTAAAATGGAGCTGGCAGAATTTTTTTTTTTGCTCTGCTATTCAATATTAATAATCCGGCTTACACGGTTTTTATCATTCGCATCAGAGGGAAAAAAACAAAGCAGGGAATTGCCCTTGGTTTGTTTTTTTCTAGTCCGCCGCCTCTTTTGGGAGAAAATCTGATATAAAGTGCAGTCATGTAATCTGAGGATTATATTTCGGCCTTATGCTCTTTACAAGGAGGAACAATATTCCACAGAATCAGCAGAGTTAGATTAAGAGGTTGGAGAGCGACTCCTGCTCCAGTCTAGAGTCTCTCACACACATTCAGACACAAGCAGACTAACACACTGAATCACTCCCTCAGTTGCCATGGCATTCATCAGGAGTGACACTGCTTTGTAAGACAATAGCAACGTTGTGTGTGTGTGTGAGTGTGTGTGTGTGTTTGCGTTACTGGTCATATCAGCACAATCTCTACAGTACCATTTTAAGGTGAGAAAGAGCAAGAGAGAGGGAGATGTGTGTGTAAGAGAGAGATATATGCAAATGTCCTTCAGAAGCCAGGACACTTGAACTCAAAGAACGGTGTCATGTGTAATTTTAGAGAGGCGGTGGCGAGAAAGAGAGACTGAATTGCATTCCACTTGTAAAGCATCTGATTGGGCAAGAAAGAAGACGACGACTTTCCTCTCGAAATCAAGCTGATGACTTGTACATCCAAAATCTCTTTTTACGTTTGAAACTTTTCGTGTCTTTTCTACCGCCATTCTGCTGCAGCTTCGCCAGAAGTGAGACACAGCTTTGTCTACTGGAATCCCACATCTGACTGGCACAAGCTCCACATGCAAACCTGCAGCGGCAAATCGTCTAATTAGTAACGACGTGGAACGGAACCGCGGGTCGACCCAAGGCACTGCTCCCCACACAGGCGCCATCTGCCTCTCAGAGTCAAGTGGCTTTGCAGGGAAGCAACTCCGTCAAATTCAACCCCAGGCATGCGTTCAGTGCTCAGAGTGGATTTGCTGCTTTAATAATAGCAGCACTGGGTCTTGAGGGCAACCGATGGGTTACCAGTCTACGGGATCAACTGAACCGCATTCACAGATTTCTTCGTCTTCAGGCAATGCTACAGCTCAAGCAATCTCTTCCTCTGAAAATGTGACTATAAAAACTGCCGCTGTCTCAAATTTGAGATCTTATAACCCTTTGTCTTCACGCAGTGCCTGTGAATAGGACGTGTCTGTTAATAGGAAATGTGACAACTAACTAACAAACAAACACATTATTGGCTTTGAAAAGAGTGCTATCTTTCCTGAGACATCAAGGCATTAAAAGACAGGGTGATACATGATTATTCAGAAGCACACGCAGTTGATGTTACAACCTTCCTTACAGGCTATAGGTCCTAACTCTCGCATGTACAGAACTGAAGTCTTTTTAGTGGTAACTGCTGGATTTAAGATGTAAATAACAACAACTACATGTGCTTCTGAATAATCATGTATCATCCTGTCTTGATGTCTTGGCAGTTTTCTCTGTAGTTAATGTGCTTGTACAATCTTATACTATATTATAAATTCTCACCTGAAGTCGTTTTAGTGGTAACTGTGCCTCATACATACAATAATAGCCATTTTTCAGTGGGGAAGACTATGGTCATGATCATGGATTCTGTCCATTTCTTCACTGCCAAACAAATTTGCCTTGGGGGTACCACATGTGTTTCTAAGTATACTTTTTTTCGTGTTCTTGTTGGATATGATCTTCCACAGCTAAAGTACATTTTCATTTTCATCAAGTCAAATGATTCATTTTTTATGTCTTTGGTAATTAATAACAACTGCCCAGATAAAACAGGAAGAACGCTGCACAACAGCAACATATTACATCTGATCCGGAGCTCAAGCTCTCTATGTTCATTCTTGAAAGGCAAGTGGGCAATAATGCTCTTACCAAGAAAGAATGTACAGACTTTGCTTTATTGAGAAACACAGCAGGAAGTGCTATGCAGAAACTAAAGGGTGGATTTGAAAAGTTGCCCACAGTCGACTGGTCAGACACAGTGGGCCTCATGAGTGACAAAGAAAATTGGTCAGATTTATCCCCCACTTCCGTTGCAAAATCGAGACTGGTTGGCATCACCATCTCCTGCTCTACTTAAGTATTCCCCAAAGTGTGTTGTTTCACTTATATCAGAGCGTTTATCAGTTGCTCTTTTCCAGTGCAACAGTCTCCCTTATGCAACCTGGTGTTAAGGTCCCATAGGTGGTGGTTCTGTTACTTTGCCTGTGCTACGTCTTAGGTTCACCCAGAATTCTAGATCCTCAGTGTTCCAGTCACCACCACCAGGCTACAGTCTCGCAGACCACTGCACCATCTACAGTAATTAGAAGACTGAAAATGACCCAGTTCTGGAACTTTTTCCTTCTTGATCAATGCCAGACCGTACTGTGTCAGGCTACTGGTACAACGGGGCTTAAAGTGTCCAACGACCATGCACTGTCCTCAGCTATCACTCGTCTCTTAAAATCGTTGGAACCACACTGTGCTTGAAATATCCAGTGACCCATTTTACGACTCTCTTCACAATGAAATGCCATGCAGTATTTTGCATGTGTTTTGAGAACGAACCATGCATTCTCTGGGCTCTAGCAATATGCCATGGACTGGCTGTGCATTAGCGGCATAACACCCATCTTGTTTATCGAGCTGCTTGTACAGAGATAACAGTCCATAAAGGGCTGATCTACCCACCAGCCAGAGCGCTATGGATTTTTCCTTGCCTGCAGGCCAACTGGAGGTCACCATTTAGAAAAGCATGGCTGGCTGTTAAGTATGTTCTAACCTGACCCATTTCCCTGACCCACTCTCTCAGACACACTGATTTTCACTTTCCATTCCTTTTAAGCAGAAATAGGAAAAGATATGCATCTTCATAACCAAATTGTCGCCTTTATGTCTTCCTGCTGGTTCTGACAAACAAACTTTTATTGGTAACCTGTCATTTTGAGGTTATCTGCACAGCCTGTCGACTAAGTGTAACGTGTCATCTTACTCATAGAAAGACTCATCATCACATCAAACTTCAATCAATGAACATTGCTCAATCTTTACAAACAACTTAATTAAGCTGCACTACACCGTGAAATCATCAGGGTTAAACTAACGTGTTTAGAGAGACTTGAGATCAACTAAGGTGACTGTAAAATTCATGTAAATTTTAATTCAACATTTGTGAATTTACACATCACTAATGCTTTTAGACATGTGGATATACGTAGATGTAAAATGACATTGTCTTCCATGCTGAGCCTGCATGTGGTAATCTATCTGAATTAATTGTCTTTTAAGGCCAATAATGGACCTGTGTCTTGTTTGAATGCTATACATGAGAATGTGCAAAGGACTAGTAACTGTTTTACTAAGTTGACATATTCATAGTAATATAAATATACAAATGCATACATACTGAATTCCTCTATTTTTGCTTATAAACAAAAAACCAATTGTTTCTGATCTCCAAGACAAAAGACAGCTTGAGTAAACCCACTACTCAGTTGTCAAGTGATCTTGTGATTTATTGAACAAACTCCTCACAAACTACATCACCCATGTAAAAAACAGTTCGACAAGTAAGTTCTTCTTGTTTAGCAGTGGTTCACCTTGGCACTCTTCCATACATAAGATTTTTTCCCAGTGTTTTTCAGATGCTGGAATCATGAACACTGATAATAACTGAGCAAGTGCGGCATGCAGCCCTTAAATGTACTTCTGGGGTCTTCTGTAACATCTTGGATAAGTTGGATAAGTCTATGCACTCTTGGATTAAATTTGCTTGGCGTGCCACTTCTGGTCAGACTTACTATCGCTTTGTGTCTTTTTTTTCATTGGAGAGGAGACCTTTTCTTGATTTATTTATTTCAGCATACTTCCTTTAATCAAGGCATGGGGTGCTGTTTGCTCAGGTTTTTAGGGAACTTTATGTTGCTGGAAGGATTGTAATGGAATTTTAAGTAAGATTTAAAAGAACTTGACACAATTAATCTTGAGTTTTTCTTGTCTAACTGAAAGCTCATTGAGTGACTAAGGGACTATTTCTGTTCCACACAGTTGATACAGGTTAGATCTTCAAGAAACAAAACAACAAGAACATTTGACAACTGTGTATTGTGTTTACTTATGCTGTTTTTGTCTTTTGTAAATGTGTTTGATCAAAAACAATTAAGTGTTGAATGGAGTGTGTCAAAACTCTCAGATATGCTACAGAAGGAAGGGCATCAAATTAGTCATTGAAATATGCCATTTCCAAGCTTAGAGACATAAACCAAAAATCACACACCACCACCATTGCAAGTAGTTTGCAATATCAGTGCATTTGTTAGCATGTTGGATGCAGTTTGGAACAAAGCTTTCAGAGAGGGGAAATAGATTGGACATTAACAGCACAACCCCTGTGGTATCAGATTTGCAAGACAATTTTAGAAAAGGCTTTTCTCTATGATCATCGGGCTGACAAAGTCATATTTTTGATAACACTTACCCAGTACCATCTTCATGCCAGAGATCGTACCCCTGGCAAATGAGCCAAATCTCACTGTAAGAGAGCAGATGATCAGAGGGTGAGACAATCAAAGAAAAGGAAGGAAGAAGCCATATTAATAAAACTTTAATAAAGCCACAGTTTGAATGAGCCACAGAAACATGATGGGAGGCCACATGGTAATCAGAATTAGCTGCCTGAGAGGTGAATGTCTGAGAGAAATGTCATAAAACAAAATGGCTCCTAAAGTATTACACCAACAATCGGTAGCCGTGTGGGGTCTTAAGTTTGGACTGTCCATTGTTATTTTATTTCAAACCAATGTCGCTAGGTCACTAATAAACTCAGATTTCTATAGATTTCTAAGTTCTAGGTGTAATACTGTCCAGAACTTTATCAGGCCCTTTAAATAGCAAGCTGCTGTAGCTCCTCAAATCTGTGTTTGTACAGAAGTGCTGGTTTGTTACGTATGACTCTGTCCTGAGGGCAACATGCTGAGGCCCATATTCAGGGTCATCTGAAAAAGTTTGGGCAAGGGTCATATAAGGATTACGCCACCGCAGCTTAGCCTGCCAGTTTGGTAAACAATCCGCCCTTGAAAGTTTCAAAGAGCATGTGGTTCGACTGTCACATTCTCCTTCTCCTCGCTGCTCCCTTTTTTTGTTCTGTGAAGGTCAAGCTAGGAATGTGTGGATGTAATCGGCTCAGATGACCATAGGTCTTGTGAAATGCGGACTTTACTCTTCACCAGCCCTTGGTAAACATAGAACTTAACATTTATACACTCAAGATTATATTTTAAGGTGTATTTGGTCATTTCAATGCTCAATTCAAGCTTATTTGTTTTATTTCTTGCAAACAAATACAATTATATTGTGGGCAGCCAAATGACCAACTTCAGAGAGCAGTTAGGTTCATGACTCACAGTAAATCTACTGAATTAATCAGATGTTTGGAAACACCTATCCATTTTTTTAATGTGTATTTTAACCATTTTTTTGTTAATTATAAAATTCCAATTGCGTTATGACCAAAAATGAGACTTTTTTCCTAAATAATTGTAAATTACCCAAATTAGCTAGTTGAAGCTAGCTGACGAGCTACATACACCAAAACATCTAGTTCTAACTAACTGCTTCACAGAGTGAAAAACCCAAGGTTATTAGATTTGACTGAACATGTGAAGACATAAAAACATTAGCGTTGGTATCTTGACATTAAGCGAAGACATGAAGACAACAGGGTTTATTTTTTGAGGTACCTTCTGATATCTTCTGTGATACCTTCTGTGTTTAGTCGCTGTTGAGACGCGCCCCGACCGCATACGTGAGATGGGTTTTTTTGTTATTCTGTTCAGTGCTTGTGTAGAGCTAAATAATAACTACCTTAAAACCTAACAAGTCCACAGACTAAACTACTGTGGAGCATAATGGCGATAAATGACATACGGAAGGTGTCACCTCACCGTGTTTAACTCACACCTTGTTTGCCGCAGTCGGACGCGAAGACGCGCTCCGGACCTGCAGCTCCACCTGAGCGTTACATCAACAGACGATAAAAACTCAGCCAATCTCAGTAGGAGCCCCCTCACCCCCCCAACCTTTTCTCTCTCTCTCTCTCTCTCTCTCTCTCTCTCTCTCTCTCTCTCTCTCTCAGGAACGACAGTGGCGCGTCTACTCATATCATTGTAGGCGCTTTTTCTCCGTCTTCTCGCTGTCGGGCTCAGCGCGGCGCTTCTCTGTGAGGACTCTCAGACCACGGCGCTTCTCTTCTCTTCTCTTCTAATGTAAACTGGACACAATGTCAGCAAAGGAGTAAAAAAAAAAAAAGGAGTAAAACATTTTCGAGCGTTACAGGACAGAGCAAAAAAAATCTCCACAATGACAGAGGTTGGAATACTGTTCTGCTACATTCTCGCTGCCGGTAAGAATCTCACCGTTTTTCGGTGTATCATCATAACATTTTCATTTACACCACCAACTTTTATTTTTCATTTGAAAAACTCAAATTTTTCAACTTAATATAACAACCACACGCAGGCCCATCTAACGTATAATCAGAAAAAAAGAATGAATACTTAAACTTCTCAACAAAATATATTTGAAATTATTCTAGTGACTTACCTAATACAGATTCAACAAGTCACATTTCATTTCCCCAAACAGTGGGAAAAATAAAATAAAAACGTGTTCCATGTTTTTCTTCATACACATCTTTTGAAAAATCTTATCTAATATATTTTCTGTAATGTTTTTAAAGGTTCCCATACAATACAGTGAAATTCATATATGATATTAATGTCATATCTGATCATATCAAATATTAATATAAGTGATATTAATAGTTTTATATATGATATCTGAACTTAAGATTTAAGGTAAGAAACACAGCTACATTAGAAAATCCCACATAGATACTGTCTGTTATTCTCTATATAGATAACATAAGAATAAGAATACGATTAGATTAATGAACGATATATGTAGTCAAAATTCATATTTTTAGTCAAATGTAATTCTGTCAGCAAACATGTAGCTGCTACATTCTGTAATTTCTTGCCTCAGTGAAACAATTTGGTTGTAATAAATCTAATAGCCAGAGACAGTGACAAATGATACCAATAAAACATCTGATTTTGACATTATAGCCTGTCGCAGAGTTCCTCCTCTTCGGCACAGAATGACATTTCAATTTCATTGAGCTGTACAGAACTGTAGAGTTGAGAGAATTTCTTTTAGCCTATAACCATTCCAATTACTTAAACAGGATTAATTCAGAGCAAACACACCCCCCTATAAATAAAAGTTACCAACTGGGACTTTACTAGGGCCTTTTGATTAGTAACGACTGTTTGTCTAGCGTAGGATGTCATAATGCAAAGGGCAAGGCTTTCTCAGGTCAATGACAGTATCATGAGAGTAGGGCTGCCGTTCCAGCACTTTTGGAGGTTTTACAAACTGGCCGTTTCATTGGACACTGTGCTTGTGCTTATTGATCTTTGGGGATCAATGTTACACAAATGAATCTATCTTAAAGCCACATGACCCTGTCAGGAGGACTGTAAGCTAGGAGAAGTTTCCATGGCTAGCAAAAGCATTGATTACCAGTTTAATATCAATTCTGCAATTTGAATCACGAGGCTGCAGAGGAAATGGCTGGAGATAATACAGTGTTATGTAAGAAGGACCGATATCATACAATACATGACCATCTACTCTGAGCGTCATTTGATATGAATAATTCTGCCTTCCAATACCAGTGCATCAGCCCATGGGAAGGTAAATCTCTGCTCATCCCCATCAAAAGAACACCTGGCATTGCCCAGCTTAAGCTGTTGCCAAGCACCAAAAAGTAAATGTTACCTATTATGTAGACATAGACAGGGTGCTAAGCACCTTTACAAAGTACCCAAGTCAATATGGGCAATGTTGCCAGTACTGGGGTGATATTTGCTAATGGACAAGGAAAGACCAAATCTTTCATGGACTGCACATCTTGATTGCATACACAATTCTTGTGACTCACTCTCTATGCTCTTTCTTTCCCATCTAGGTACAGTGTCATATCCAGTGTCATAAGTGAACTGAAGGTGCGTCACAATGGATCCTTGGATATTTCCATCTTCACCCCCAAATCTTTCAGAACCACTCATGTATGACAACTTCATGTTGGGCAACGAGTCGGACGAAAGCCTGAGAAATGTCACTGATCACAGCTTCCCCAAGACCAGCACGGTTGTCATCACTTTCATCTACTTTGTGGTTTGTGCCGTGGGGCTCAGTGGCAATGCTCTGGTGATCTATGTCATCTTGCGTTACGCCAAAATGAAGACAGTAACCAACATCTACATCCTCAACCTGGCTGTGGCTGACGTGCTCTTCATGCTCAGCCTGCCCTTCATCGCCATCCAGCTAGCCCTTGTACACTGGCCTTTTGGCGGCGCTCTGTGTCGATTGGTCATGACCGTAGACTCTCTCAACCAGTTCACCAGCATCTTTTGTCTAATGGTGATGAGCATTGACCGCTACTTAGCTGTGGTACATCCCATCAAGTCCACTAAATGGAGGAAGCCCCGGGTTGCAAAGACCATCAACCTGGCTGTGTGGGGCATCTCTCTGCTTGTCAACATGCCCATTGTCATTTACAGCGGCCTGATCACAAAGCCAGGGGGCTGCTTTTGCACGATTGTGTGGCCTGAGCCACAAGAGGCCTACTATACCGCCTTCATGTTCTACACCTTCTTTCTGGGCTTCTTCCTTCCACTGATGGTCATTTGCATGTGCTATTTGCTCATCATCATCAAGGTGAAATCTTCTGGGATACGCGTGGGCTCCTCCAAGAGGAAGCGTTCAGAGAGGAAGGTGACTCGCATGGTGTCCATTGTGGTGGCCGTGTTTGTATTCTGCTGGCTGCCCTTTTACGTCTTCAACGTGACGTCGGTGACGGGCACAATCAGCACCACGCCCATCTTGAGGAGCACCTTTGCTTTCGTGGTGGTGCTGGGGTATGCCAACAGCTGCGCCAATCCTATCCTGTATGCTTTTTTGTCAGAGAACTTCAAGAAGAGCTTTCAGAATGTCCTGTGCCTGAAAAAGGTGGGCGGTCTGGATGAGATTGAACGCAGTGACAGCAGGCAGGACAAAACGAGAATGATGAATGACCCCACAGAGACTCAAAGCACTCTGTTGAATGGAGACCTTCAGACCAGTATCTGATAGGCTGAACCCAAAGGCTTTGGTTTTTGTAGGCATACATCATACTGCACTTGCTTGTGCAAGAAAGAGATGGCTAAGAGCTATGAGAGAATGTGGATTTCTTAATACAACAGACGCAACTGAGCAGACATTCTTGGTCAGAGAGTCATTTTTTTCAAGCTTACTGATAATGCAAGACTTTTGTTTGGGCCTGCAATAGGTCATCTTGAACTGTTGCATTTTTTATTTTGTTTTTACTAAAGGAAGAGAAGTATTTTTTCACATTCAGAAATGTTGGTTTTGCTTCAACTCTGGAACCTCTGGTCAGACTATCTTTAAAATTTTAGACTTTGACAAGGCAACTCTCCAGATAACATATTTGCATGTTAACAAAACATACATATATATCCCTGCCATAGAACGTGTCAAACATTAACAGCGCATATGGTCCTCCATCAGAACATTGTGACCTGGGAGACTCAAGAATGATGTGTGCTTACAGATCCAACACATTTCTTGGCAAAACTCATTTCATTTCAATGGACAAACCTCTTAAGCTCCTTTGAAAAGGCTTTGAAGGAGCTACTTCTTCTGAATAAAATCTTTCGAAGTGCCATCCCAGGTAGCCAAACATTTGGACTGCTCAAAAATGAAAGCGTCTACGAGTGTGGTACTACCTGCGAATGTGTATTATCTACCAATTTGGACTAAATGTCTTTATTTATGTGTATGGTTTCTCTGCCAAAATGTACAGTTTTGTATTTTATTTTTCTCCTCTAGTATTATTTTCTGTATGGTGTGTAGAGCAGGAAAGTGTTTGCTAAGACCTCTGCAGAGTTTACTTGTTCACGACAACTCTCCATGTTTTATACTTATGTAGCCTGCCTTTAGTATTCAGTGGCACAACTTCTGGCTCACCACTAACCAAATTGCTGCTAGATTGTATAGAGTTTCAATGATTTCTGGAGATGTCAGTCTTGTTTAAAAAATATAAATGTATGTTTAATATGTAACAGTTTCTCCGAGCAGGCCTTAGCCCCTCCTGACAAGAATAGAGGAAGTTATTGTACTCTTGAAGGATTAGCGTGAAAATCATTTAGTAGTTAGCAATGATTTTATACCACTTGTACTAAGCTTTCGTTGTATATAAATGAGAAAAGAGAGAACATAGAAGTCGTGGGTGGAAAAAAAGCCACATTCCCACGATTTCCAAATCATGGCCAACCAACCCTGGTTTTGTGAAGACTCTGACCCTGATGTGTTTGTTCCCCAAAGACAAACTTGAGTGTGTGTGTGTGTGTCTTCTTTGAGGCGGGAGACTCAACTTTGAGGGCAGGCATGAGATGATGTGACTGAGTTTTGGAGATTTAGTCTTCTCTAGGGGTGGTGGTGATTGAGTGGGAGGATGCTTACAGACAGAGGTTGCAGGTTCAAATCTGCCTCTGTTCTGTCCACGATACAGCACTACCACCATTTGACCCCTGAGCAAGACCCTTAACTTAAAGATGCTCCAGGGAGAGTGCTTTTAGTGAGGAAATGTAAGTCACTGGGTAAGAGCACCTGCTAAATGCCATTAATGTAAATATCTCCAGCCCGTCCTCTCTGAGATGTTAAATTGTGAAGGGCTAGAACAGGCACCCTCCTGGGCTCGCATGTTCCGTCTGTTTGCCGGATTCATCCATTCCTTTATTCATTCGTCCGAGTCCAGACGTGTTGGTGGGTACAGCTGGTTCCTGTTAATAATGGATGGTTATTGGTGGGATCACGTTCATCATTGCGTGTTGCTCCGTGTGCATTTCAGCCTCTGTTTGGACAGTGTGGACGCGAGTGTCTGTGCTCTATTTAAACAGAGCCTCCGGCTCGGCCTTTGCACTGTTTGAAGTGTAAAGAAACGTTCCGCCGCATCGCTCCTTCGGGTGACGCTCGGTGCCTGTTGCAAAAACACTTCTGGTGAAATCAGCACAAACACTGCCACATGTAACTCATTCGCAGTATGCTGATTTAGCAGGACACCCTTCATTTTACTTTTTAAAAAATACACTGAAATCCAGTCATTTTCACCACCAAATGAACCTACAGCAGACCCTGAACATCACTGAAGGGATGTTAGCAGCTAATAATAATTACACAGCTGGTCCAGTAAGACCTGTTCTACTGTGGTAAACTCTATCGCTTAAAGTTTGACTCATCGTAAAATGTACAGAAGTATGGCCGTGTAAACCTTAAGTTAGTCGCTCAACCTAAATGTACAATTCTGTGTCTGAAAAAAAACAGTTCGGTTTGGACAGTTTTAGTTCAGCAATGTTAAAAGAGCGTGTATTTTTAACAATGGCCTCGCCGTTTGATTCTGTGTGTAGTTTGTGAGAGAGCTTTGCTTGTTGCACCACCAGCGCTTTTAGCCTTCAGTAACCAAATGTTGCTTCTGTAAAAATGAAATGTTTAACCGCTGCCGCTATTTTTATGCATTGTTGTGTTTAATACAGAGGTTAAATCAACGTTTGTTATCGGGCTTGTTCTTTCTTTCTTTCTTTCTTTCTTTCTTTCTTTCTTTCTTTCTTTCTTTCTTCAACTGTGTGATGCTTTACTGAGAAGTACAAACTTAGGAAGCTCAAATAAATTTTCCATCTCTAACTTTAGGTGTCGTTGGATTGATAAATTATAGTCTTGAATATGATCTTCGAGATGTATACATGTGAAGAAAGGTAATTTTTTTTTATAAACCCATAGGAGAAAACAAAAAAAGACAAAATACTCACCTGCTGCCTCGCCAGGGAAACTCGCTGTGCCGAATTGGCGAGAAATGGCCCTAGCGCGCCCCCGCGCGGACAAACACGACATTTACACAACTACGAACTACGGGAACGAAGTCGTGATAATTATCCACCTTTTTTTAAAAATTGTAAATGTAATTACTGCAATTTAACCAGGAGTCAATTATCAGTACAACAGAGTTCGTTCTGGTTTAGCTTTAAGCTCAAAGTAAATGTCCAAGAGCGGGTGAGTTACCACTTTCTTATTGGTAATACCTTTTAAATATTAGGGGGCACATTTTATTCAGATTATTGTGTACACTACACTGCAGTCTTCGGAAGGCAAAGCTGATCTGAAGGGAATATTTCAATGCTCCATTCACTTGAAGTGTAAATCACCTAATGGTCTTATATAGTAAACAAACTTGTTTCGGTTAGAAAACGTGATTGTGGCCATCCCTTTTGATTTCTGCTTTTTTGATAAAAGCAGAACATCTACCAAAGAGATCAAATCTGACACAGGCGTGAGTGTGGAAAAAAACAAAATGCCAAAAAAGACACAAAGCAGAACACGTTCCAGTTTTGTTTTGAGTTTTAATCACTGAAACAAAGATGCCGTGACTCGCCTCGTCTCGTCTCCCGTTGCAGCGGCGTCCCTGAACGCCAACCGACGGCCTTAAAAACCTTAAAAGCCCGCCAGCGCCACTGTTTGTTCAAACCTGACCTCAGTTAACTCTGGCACAGAAAACCAAAAAAAAAAAGAGAAAACTACAGCAGAGCAGAACAACCGAAACCAACTCCTGTCATTTCGATTATTCACGTTAAATAGCTCGCACGTATGCGGAGGCGTTGGAGGGCATCAATGTGGCGTTCGAGTGACGCATTGCAGCCGCATGACTAAGGGAAAAGAATCTTGTTTTTTGTGTGTGTGAACTTACAGTCAGTGATATTTAAACAATAATTAAAAAAAAAAAACACGCGCGAGCGCGCACAATACCCTGGTGTATTATTTATTTATTTATTTATTTATTTTTTAGCTCCATGTGGAACAGCATACTGATTCAACAGAGCAGCATGAGACTCGAGTGCGGAGGCAACTGCGAGCGAGCGAGCGACGCGTTGCCATGGAAAGTCAGTGAGCCCGTCTTGAAGTCTTTACAGCAAACCACCTACACGACACGACAGCGACAGATTAAAGGAGAAGTTCACCTGCCTTTTTTTGTTTAAAAGCCCGTTTCCTCATGAGTGGCTGCGAAATTTGGCTTAAAATCTGCCTGATCACATGACAAAATTATGAGCGGGAAAACGGGTGACAAAGACGGGGGAAAAAAATGGCGCCTAAAAAGCAAAACCGAGCCAAGGGAACTCCTCCTTTAAGGCCTTGTCTTGAACAGTCCTACAGGTGAGAGCCTGAGGGGAAGACGCACAGAGGTACACCACCACACAGGCACAGAGGGGTTCCAGACAGCAAAACGCATCCATTAATGGGAGAAGCCGCAACCCTCCGAATGGTGCCGCAATGGTGCCAGTCCAGGCCCGAAATCTTCCTGATGCGGGAGCCAACTCAGTCACCTTTCCTGTGAATCACCGTCAGCTCGGTAATACCGTAACGAACCTGCACAACAGTGTGCTAATACGGACGGGCATCTGCTGAACTGACACTCCAACAAACAAAACCAGGTTAAAAAGAAACACGGGGAATGAGGGGTTCACACAAAGACCTGGAGAGCAAACCGGGAACAAGCACATCTAAGTTCAAACGAAGGGTGGGTGTGGGTGTGGGTGGGTGTGTGTGTGTGGGTGGGTGTGTGTGCCTGCTTGGGCCGGCAGGTAGGGGGACGTGCAAGAACGACAACACTCAAAAAAAAACAAACACACGAGCCGAAACCAAATCTTGTCCAGTTACGAACAAAAACAGGTTTTGCCTTTTTTTTTTTTCTTCCAATGGCAGTGCTGACCCGGGTTGCGGCGATGACCCACACCTCTCCCCCCCCTTTTAAAAAATAGATACTAGATTCATACAGTATTCACAAACAATATTCATAATCATCATCTTTTAAAAAAATTCAAGCAAACAGAATTTTAACATAATTTTCCTTTTTTTTTTTTTTGCACTGTTCCATTTCTTTTCTTCCTTAATTGCATTCAGTTTTATACACAGATTCCCCTCTTTAATACCCCCCCCCTCCACCCACTCCTTCCCTCTGGCCCACCATTTTCTCCTTCTAATGCTTGGTCAGTCTGAATGAGAGCACCATGGCGAAGAACTAAAAAGACAGAACAACAAAATAAAACACGTCGGGGGAAAAAAAAAAAAAAGAAAAAGTCAGTCAAGTTGAGATGTGTTCATTCCTTCTTTTTCACAGATGTGTCTATTTCCCCATTCCCTCCTTTACTTTTGTTTATTTGTCCATGGAGAGATAGAGGGAAAGAGAGATGGAGAGAGTCCAAAACCAGTCCAGTCAGGTGTTGTTCTTCCCCTCTCCTCCATGCATCGTCTCCTACTCCTCCTCCGCTTCTCTCGTCTCAAGTAACGGTTAGCTCGGTGCTAATTTGAATGTGTTGCATTATTCGTATATATATACGGATCTTTCCCGTTTGCATTTATTTGTCGTGTTTTGTCTCTTGGTTGGCCCCTTTGTGAGAGGGAGGTGATGGGTAGTCACAGTTTCAGGTAGGCTTGTGTAGATTATGGCCTCTGCTGCAGGTGAGATCTCCCTCGCTGGATCGGTCTCTCTGAATGAACGAAGCACTCCTCAGTCAGCAGAACAGCGTGTAAGGCTACTCGTATTCGAGGAACTGCTTGTGGTAGAATAACAAATACCTACAGGAGACAGAAACCAGAATTACTCAGGACTACGTTCCAAACTGTGTCAAAGGGAGATGAAGGTGAAGGTGAAGAGAACTGAAACTAAGGTAATCAAAATGTCTTTCAATAGCCAGGTTTCCATCCAAGGAGTTTTTGCGAAAAAATATTTAGCGCTTCAAATTTTTTACCGATTATAGCTGATGGTAATGCTAATTATCGATAAAATTTTGTAAATGTCGACATAATATTTTTCCGTTTAACTTTAGCGCGTAACTTCTATATCGATACTTCAGATGTCGCAAAAACTACTTAGGAAACACTTTTTGTCGGAAAAAAGGGCTTTAACGCAAATAAATGTGTCACATGATACATTTTCATCACGTGGGTTTCGTCGCACTGGGGTACTTTCTTCGAGCTCTAGGGCTATCAGACAAGCAACTTCTTCATTCTGCTGTCGTCTTCGGATATTTTGTACAATTCCAATTATTTGTGAAACTGAAATAACAGTAAGCTGGCAAATTTAAAAAAAACTGTCTGAATAATCTCTCCATCACTTTGTTTCTTTGTTTAGCGGAGGGGGGTGTCACGTGGAAAACAAAAGGTAGATCATTTGCGACATACACAAAATTATGTATGGAAACGGCTCAAGGGCAGATTTTGTTTGCGATACACCAAAACCTATGCGACAGTTCGTTTTGGGGGGGTGGGGTGACGTCATCACGCACACCATTTTATCGATAAAAAACCAGCTGGATGGAAACAGGCCGGAGACAGCAAATTTCGCACATTTTTTTAACGCATATTCTGTTTGTCGATAACAAAACGTCGCAAAAAACTGGATGGAAACTTGGCTAATGAGGGTGTCAAGTATAATCCTCAGTACTGTAGCTCAGCGTTTCTCAATCCCAGTCCTCACAGACCACCGCTCTGCACAGATTCGACATTCCCAACCCACAACACAGCTGATGCTACTGATTAGCTAATTAGCAACGTAGTACCTGCGTGCGACAGTGCAGAAAATACCGAATATGTGCAGAGCGGTGGGCCGTGAGGACTGGGATTGAGAAACGCTGCTTTAGCTGATATTCTAACATTCCAGGGTGCCTCTTCAAAGCAGACACACAAACTGATTAGTAAGAGACAATATAAATAAATATGTATTGTAGTTTGGAGCAACAACAACAATAAAAGAGAATCAACCATGACTCATTCATTAAATAAATGCATTTGAGGTTAGATTACCAAAACATGTCCCATAACATAAATAACATGCGCACAGTGGGACTTTCGTGAAGAAAATCTCATCTTAACGCTCTAGACTTGATGCTGCGTTAGAAATGTCCGAGCCATTAATCTTCATCTTCTACAATATAAGGTGATCCACAGAGCACACATCACTCAGCACAAAATGCACAAGATGGGATTTATAGAAAGTGATATTTGTTCACATTGTACTTTAAAAACGGTCAATGACTATTTCCACTCCATCTGGTCGTGTCCCCCAACTCAACACTTTTGGCAAAAAGTCATCAGCACAATCTCTTGTATTATGGATCGTAGCATTCCGCTATCCCCATCCCTCCGTCTGCTTGGTGACCACTCAACAATAAATCCACCAATCCCAAATTTCAGACCTCTACTCGTTGCCTTGGCGACTGCCAAAAAAACAATCCTGTCAAACTGGAAAACTAGAAACACACTAAACATCATGCAGTGGTCAAACCTCCTCAGAGAACACAAATTAATGGAAAAAATAACATTACAGCATCAACTTTCACATTTCCAAGAAGTCTGGGGTGCTTTTATCATCACTTTAGACTTGCCTGTGAACTAACTCCCAACAAACACAGACATTCCATTCCATTCCAACTCAAAACTCTTAACTAACTAATCTAATTAATTCCCAACATTCCCACACATCACCTACTTATTTATTTATCTGATACAAATATACATACACCTTATTTCTGGAAATCTACTTGTATGTCCGTCTGTCTGTCCATTTGTGTGTCTATGTCCTAAGTTCTGTCAAGTCTTTCTCATCTCTCTCCCTTTCTGTTTAAGTTATTGTACAAATTAGGGCTGCACAATATATCGCAAATTTATCGTCATCGCGATATCAACATAGCGAAAGACTGACTGAACTGCGATGAATGGTGTTTTTCCGAAGCTCTTCATATCAACATATTTGGCCAATCAGATGGAGCCTACTGCCTTATGCCCACCCCCTAGTAGTCAGCGTCTGGAGTCTATGTTACCAGCAAATCCAAAGCAGAAAAACATTAACACTATAAGGCTAAGTTTTTACTTACTTATCGCATGTGATATCGCCATCGCAACACTCAACAACATTATCGCATATCGCATGTTTTCCTAATATCGTGCAGCCCTAGTACAAGTGCGGGGGGGTGTGGGGGGGTACAGCTTCACTAAGCTTTGTAACTGAAACATTTCATTAAAAAAATAAAGTTGTCCTCCGAAGAGCGGGGTTGGTGGCTGGGCCAAAACAAAAAAGAAAAAGAAATGTCAGAGCCATGTAGAGACAGCGTCGCGAGCGTTCACTTCTCTGGACCATTTTTAAAAAGCAATGGCGAATCATAAAGCCTCTCCATAGTTACTGTACGTAAATACCGTCTGTGCAGTAGATCTGCAGCATAACAGGTTGTTTGGTACGCACTTTCAAAGAGAAAGATGTTGAAATGTTCAGATTGTACATTATCTGACTCACATTTTTTTCCACACAAGAGAAAAATATCAGCTGTCCCTGTTGGATGTTGAATCTCAGGTAAAATTATATGAGTTTGCACATTATTCCGAACCCCGGCCAACCCGGCCAACGTGGCACGCCTACTAGCAACCAACACAGATTTGGACGACATGAACAATAGAATCTTTGACAGTGTGAATGAACGTGGGAAGTGCAAAGAGTATTAATATCCAGGTGGGTGTTAAACGTTTTTGCTGATTGGAACGGCTCCCTTACGTCCACAATCTGTGTGTATGTGATAAAGCCGATATACGGTATATAGAGGCGTCATCTGTTTACAGGTTTAAAAACTTCACTTATTTTAAGGCCATTTTAGAAAACACCCATGATTCTGGGATTAAAATACTGTATATGACATAATATATGACTTAGTTGGTGGCATAACAATTCGGGAGTTGGCTCCATAATCAGAGGGTCGCTTGTTCAAGTCCCGGACCACTAAAGGACCACTGAGGTACTCATGAGCAAGGTACCCATCCCAGGTGATGCCAAAGTTTCCCACGTGACACGCACGGGACACATGCGGAGGTCACATTTCAGTGTGGTACACTGTCTGCTGTAGAGCTGAAAGACGCTTATTAATGACGCACAATATTTTCAGTGGCGCGATCAAGACGAGAATAGATCCCTCTGTATGTGAACGTATTTGTGAGATATTCCGTGCGCAAAAACAGAAATAAATGCATAAAAACGCATAAATGACATTTTTTGCGATGTAAACACGCACGCTGTTTGTAAGCGCCAGTGCTCGCTAAAACGCTCCGTTTCCGTCAAAACGTCCCCTTTATTACAGACAAAACGCATATTTTAGCTGATAAATAACCACAACAACTAGCGTTCTGCTCACAATACAGCCATTTATCAAGATTTTCCCATCGTTTTTTTTTTTTCATAGTTCGTTCCGGAACGCGCTGAACCCTTTATTGTGACGCAGCTCCGAGGCGTGCGCAGGGGATTGTGGGAAATGCAGTTCTCTTCCAGAAAGGCATAAATAAACCACTGTAGTACATAATAATAAACCATCTATCCCCATGGTATATAGTACACAACAACAAAAGATTTGTATACTATGTAGGATGAAATACTAACCCCCTTATCTGCGTGCCATGTGGTACAACCCAAAAGAATCGGAGCTAAAACGTTCCACTGAGACATCTAGCGATTCTGGTTAATAGTCCATTCATTGAGTTCATTAACTCATAAAATTTACATTTTTTTTATCTGATTACTCGATTAATTGATAAAATAATCAATAGATTACTCGATTACAAAAATAGTCATTTGTTGCAGCCCTAGTCTGCTGTGCTGTGGTCACAATGACAATCACTCAAAAAAAAAAAAAAAAAAAATCACTCACTCTTTCCTTTTTTTTATTGCATTAAGTAAAACGTTTTTCATGGGTCAGTAGCATGAGAGGCTACAAACTGTTTTCAAGTCCTTTGTGAAACTAAAAGTAGCTGGAAACGTAACCCTGCGGTATGACTGAGACCCTGAGCGAGACTCCAGAAAGTCCCCGGTCACTAATGTGATAAAGGTTGTAAATGTGGATTCACCTCACGATTCGATTACGATTCAGCCGGCTGTGATGTGATTATAAAACGATTATCGATCCATCTTGATGTTATTTCCAATGTTCCAACACTGAAAAATTCCTATTAAAACTATAACTATAATAACACATTCACATGTGATCTCTTTTATGCTGTTATTTTGACGCCAAATTTTCGCGCGGGCAGTGGAACATTCGCCAACAAAATCTCGTCTCATGCTCGACCCTCGACCCCTTCACCCTCATGCTAGACTTGCCGCGGTCTTAGAAATGTCCGAGCTGTGTAGAGACAAAAGTCGCGTCCTTTCACTCTGCGTCGGATGGACGCGATGCAGCGGCGAATCACAAAGCCCCTCGACAGTTCCCAGACAGGTAGCTTGGGTTTTAAAAGGCAAGACGTCGAAGTAATCAGATTTGCACATCCGCATAACGTTAAGATGTTGATTCAGACATGTTAGTGGCGTAAATTTACTTGAAAACCGGCCAGTCACAGACGTGAGGAAGCTGCTTTGCTTTCCGTCAACAATACGACCAATTAAAATGTAGAAACTCTATATCTGACATTTCTAAATCGATTCAGAACCGTCGAAATCCTGCATGCACATGCGTTAAAAAAATAAATAAATTCCCGATCCCTTGTGACCAACATTTTCTAAGGACTAAGACAGCCCATATTGAACTGTAAGTCGGGACGGTGCACTTTGTGCCATTTTTATGCATAGCGGCTGTGAGCTGAAGTCAGGGAGCGGTATCGTTAGCATGCAGTGGCACAGCTCTCCCAGAAACAACCGAGCAGCCATTTCGGTACGGCACTGTTTGTCTCTTAAAGGAAGGATTATGCAGAAGCGATAAAAGCTCCAATTCCTATACAGTTAACCCTGTACGCTATTAATATCATCAAAGCTGAGGATCTGCACTTTAAACGCATCGGCTTTTGTTTCTTTTCAAATATAATCTGTGTTGCTGTGCAAACAGCAATGAAAGACCCGCTACTTGCCTCAAACAACAAAGTCGGCTCAGCGGCTGTAAAATTGTTCTGCGTCTTTATTTTTCTTGCACTGGCTCAGTTCCGGATTAAAGTAATAAAGTTTTTGTTTACATCTAGAGTGCCGAGGTGCATATATATTGGATATAACTGAAGAAGAAAAAAAAAATGAACACTGCAGAAAATACTTAAAACAGCCACAGTTCAGATCGTGCCAGAAAACTTTGTTTCTCGGGTTTGCAGTAGAGAGGGCACGATACCACTTTCCATGTCCGATACCGATATTGTAAAATTTGGCTATCTGCCGATACGATATAAATTCGATACAGTCTCCGAGTCTTTTTTAAAACGTAAAATAATGCTTTAAAAATGTCTGAATACATGACAGACTATTCTGTTATGCGTAAGGAAACGCTTGATTTAAATACTCTTTTCCTAACTAAAACAATGTAATAAAAACACACACATACTGTATGTATATGCTAAATTATTTGTTCTCAAAAATTGTTCGTTCAAACAAATATTTCTTCTTTCTTATTGATTACACTATAACATTATAAAATTGAAAAAACTAAAAAAGATCAACTGAAAATGAAGAAATACTGAAGTTCTGGGTCATTTTGAACCAATTTGGTCGATAAAATCAGCTGCTTTTGGCTTTTCTAGAAGAGAACTACATTTCCCACAATCCCCCAGGCGCGTCAAAATGAAGCGTTGGGCGCACGTTCCGGGATAAATGATGGAAAATCAATGGGAAAATCTCTTCTTCTTTCTTACTGGTTACACTATAACATTATAAAATTGAACTTTTTTTTCTGATAAAGTGTTGGGCGCACGTTCCGGAATAAACGATGGAAAATCGCAATAAACGACTGTCTTGTGAGTGGAACGCTGGTTGTTGTGGTTATTTATCGGCTAAAATATGCGTCGTGTCTGTAATAAAGGGGACGTTTTGACTGAACTGGAGCGCTTTAGCGAGTAACGGCGTTCACGCACGCGCTCATAAACACAGCGCGAGTGTTTTCGTCGCGAAAAAGGTCATTGATGTGTTTCTCCGCATTCACTTCTGTTTTTGTGCCCGGAATCTCTCACAGATACTTTCCCAGACACTAATAAGCGCCGAATTGAGCGTGCACGTATTTATAGATCGGCTCCGTAGAACGGCCCAACGCCACCGATACACGATCCAGCCGTTTGAGTCGTTATCGGCCCGATACCGATCCACATCCGCGGACTGGTGGCGTCTCTGGTTCGCAGGTCGTTCGTTCTTGCAAGCGGTGCTGCGCAAGAATACGATTTACAGAATAGATCTTTTGTTGTGCAAAAACTGAGATTGATCTAGACTGAATCCACCAAGTCAAACGAAAGCGAAGTAGCATCGAAATCAGTGAAAACAGACCTTTAATACGACAAGGCTTCTCAGCTCTAAGTGAAAGGGGCACAGCTGGGTTTCACCAACAAAACAAATACCACAGCAGATAAAGCACATACCCGGTTGCAAATAAACCACCGAATAAGCATTACGCAGACCAAGCCTGCTCGGCTCTTTGTGCACACCAGAATGGCCATTAGCAAGGTCAAGCTCCATATAAATAAGCCATCAACCAACGTATCAGCATTCCAACTCGGATTCCGAGGGCATTATTGCTGTGATAGCAAAATAGGTGCTGAAAATATTTAGACTGTGTAAAACAAATAAAAGAGAATGTGTACACTCTCCGCTGTATTCATAGTTCCCACCAATGCCAACGTGGTTCGGTAGAAGGGGAACCAAACTGTTTGTATTTCTAGCAGTCTTCAGAAAACACGCAACGCCATCTTGCTATGTACATTAAGAATCAACCGATTATCGTCTGGGCCGATTACTGGGGGCCGATATTAAGCATTTTGTCAATTATCGGTACGGGTTTAATTCTGACAATCACCAGTATTAAGAAATTACGCGTTGCGCTACTGTGGCGCCACTGCCGTCTCTTCTCTCTGTGCCGTTTGCTCTCAACTTGCTGCTTCATTTAATGGCCCGCCCATAAGTCTCTGATTGGATATGTCACACAAGTAGTAGCCAATCAATGATGAAGCCTTGTTGTCAATCCACACACGAGCGCAGCGTGAAGCTCCGAGAAAGAGGAGTTTCAGGTGAGCTTGGTGCTGGTAAAAAAAAAAAAAGTAACTTTTTTTTGCATATCACTTTCAAATATTGGTTATTGGCCCCGTTAACTAGCAATAATCGGTATCGACCCCGAGAAACTAATATCGGTCGACTTCTAATGTACACAGCATTTATTTTTACACTTTCAATTTTATGATGTCAGCTTCAGCTACAATTAGGCATATGTGACTCTGCACGGCAAAACCAGTCGCTTGTCGCAAATTTTCAAAAATGTTTTCATGGAAGGGCATAAATCACGCTTCAAAACAATACCTATATCGAATGAATCGGACGACATATGACTGAGATATCAACATTCGAAGGAGTCGGGTTTCTCCTGTCACGCCAAGTGAGAAACGGAGAAATCTGCCTTTGAAGTTGACTATCGCCGTAGCACTCACAGACGCTTGGTGCGGTCGCGGCTACGTTTGCATTTACGGTAGCCTACGCTGCATTCACAGCCACACGGATAGCCTACCTGCGTTAGGTTAACTGAACTCGGGAGACGAAGATGGATTCCGGAGAAATATCTTCACACTAGTCAACCAGTGGATTTACCGTAAATATTGAAGTAGAGCGGTCAAAACAGAAACGTTTAACATTCTGCTGGAATTGAATTCCTCACCTCGAGAAAGTCACGTTTTTAGGATGGAAAGGGTAAGTTTTTCAGCCAAATTTATTCACAACAGTACAGTATAGACCTTCCACTGTTCCAAAATTTTACCCCACGCAACATAAACGCTCGTTTTTCCTCGGAAACCTCCGTTGCGACAAGCGACTGATTTTGCCGTTCAGAGTTACATATATTTAACAGGCCCTTTGGAGTCTGTGCCTTTTGCTTTCATTTGTAAGCTAAAACACAGCCACTCATGCCATAAGATCATAAAACTAAATACCTCATCTTTCCAAATTTGAACTGTATATTTGGTTTGCAACCTGGTATTATTTTGGTGTTAATGGAACTAGAGAGGTCACAATACCACTTTTTTAATGTCTGATATGATACCGATATTGTACATTTAGATATCTGCCGATACGTTATAAATCCGATACAGTCTCTGAGTCTTTTTGTAGATAAAAGATTCGTGTACATAAAATAATGCTTTAAAATGTTTGAATACATGACTGAGATTATTGTTATGTTTAAGGAAACGCTTGATTTAAATACTCTTTTCCTACTAAAACAATGTAGTAATTACACACACACATATATGTTAAATTATTTGTTCTCAAAAATTGTTCATTTAGACATATAAATATTACTTCTTTCTTATTGATTACACTATAACATTATAAAATTGAACATTTTTTTGATAAAGTGTTGGGCGCACGTTCCGGAATAAACGACAGAAAATCGCAATAAACGGCTGTATTGTGAGTAGAACGCTGATTGTTGTGGTCATTTATCAGCTAAAATATGGTTTGTGTCTGTAATAAAGGGGACATTTTGATCGAACTGGAGCGTTTTAATGAGTAATGCCGCTCGTGCGCGTGGTCATTAACACAGCGCACGTGTTTACGTCGCGAAAAATGTCATTCATGCGTTTTTATGCATTGACTTCCGTTTTAATGCACGGACCATCTCACCAAAACTTCCACATACAGTCGTTGTCTTGATTGCGCCACTGAAAATGTTGTGTGTCACTATTAAGCGTCCGGGGAGCATGCTCTAGCGAGTAAAATGAATTAAACGAAGCTTCGAATCTAGAGAATTATTCGAGTTATTGGAATAACCGTTTCAGCTCTACTTTACCGCAGTGCCACTTCCCATCGATAACGAATTGAGCGTGCACGCAGTTACAGATCGGCTCCATAGCACGGCCAAATGCCACCGATACCGATCCACATATCGGATCAGTGCCGTCTATAAATGGAACTGTCCAGAGCCGATTCTGTGTTTGACGGAAAGGAGTAAAGGAAGTGCGAAATCTGTCCTCACCCTTCACTGTCCAACACATCTGTAATGCTGGCCTTAGTGATGATGGCGTCGTCGCATTTAAACCACTGGTCCTTATGCTGACGGATGAAGCTGGTGTAGTGACCGCTCTCCAGTGTGCCCTGATGATTCACCACCGCAAACAGGGAATACCTGACACAACACACACACACACAAACACAGAATGGGTATCAAAATCAGTAAAACTCTAGAATAGCAATAGGTAACTTGTTTTTGGCTAAATTTACAATAAACCACAACAAACATAACAGGACAATTGTTAATTCGATGGCTGCATTTACTGGCGAAGATGTGTTCGGTTTAAGGCTACGTTCACACTGCCATGCTGAAGTGACTCAAATCGGATTTTTTGCCTTAATGTGATCTTTTCAGGGCTGCGTGGACACGCAAATCTGATCTTTTCGAATCGGATTCGTGTCACTTTCATACGTGGTACTAAACCGCGTACGTATCCGATTCGCGGCCACGCGACCTGAACGTGAACGCTCAGATCGGAATTCGCGTGGCTCTTTGCTTATACGCATGCGCCGACATCGTCAGCCTGCACCGGCAGCGCGGGAAGGTCAAAATGGATAACAGAAAAAGCTAGCCGCCTGACTTCCTCCTTTTCCACCTGCTGATGTACAGCCGATTCACTGTTTGTCGTCCTCCAGAGCAAAGTGCGATACATGCGTGAGCTACTGACGCCTCCATTTTTAATGCCACGAGTCGTCCCACGGATATGACGGTTTTTGTTGTTGGTGACGCAGTTGACCCGTGTAAAAAAACGTATCAATGTGCGCGTGCGTGGCGTTTCGGAGGACCGATGCGTTCACATTACAGTCAGATACAGGTCACTTGTAGTTATGAATGGGAACCGTCAAGATAGACAAATCCGATCTGAGCAAAAAATCGGAATTGAACGATGTGCTGGCAGTGTGGAATGAGCTCAAGAAACACAAAAAGAAGTTCTACTTTACTTATTGTCACACATCTACTGATTGCTGGTACTGTCCATTCACCGCTCTTTAATGTGGGGTGAATACCATAATTATGTCAATTAAACATGATTTATTACAACCAGTTACTCCTAAATATGTAATATGTTTGATCACATTATTTAGAAATGATTTTTTTTTACATCACAGGCTATTTTTTTTCCACATTTTTCCATGTGTTCGGTTTCACTGATTTAACAAAAGGAAAAGATTAAATTCTCTGGTATTGAATGAACAAAGAAAGGAAAACTGGGGTTTGCACTCACACACATTTGGAATGCTTATTAGCACTCAACAGGGCTGGCAATGCAGCGCTAACACTTCAAGGAGAATTTTCTCCAGGCGACTGATAGAAGCCAGCGCGTCGATGCTGGGCAGAGGGTTTTAATGTCGTGGTTCGTGAAATAAATATACACGGAGGTGTAGAAGACCTGGCCCTTTAGTGGGAGACAGCTTGACTATGTGGAGACAACACGCTCAACAAGTTGATGAAGTGGAGTCTGGCTTAATGGGGAAGCTTGCTGAAGCCACTACAACTGTCAGGTAATGGCAGACGGATATAATGGTGCTGAACGGAGTTTACGAGACTTAATGTTGTAGAGCACGCTTTCAGCTTCTCACGAAGCGCCCACACCTCCTACTCTTGACATTTT